>VWZD01013834.1:615300-629258 GCA_013396695.1 Sakesphorus luctuosus | reverse complement strand
AAATCAGATAACAATGCAGAACAAACAGAATACCACAGCCAAGCAATTTCCATGTCAAACATCCCACTGCTCAGTACCTCCATTTGTAAGTGTGAATTGCAGACTAAGCTTCCTGCAAAGTCCACAGAGAGGTTAGTGCATACCTTCCCCCCCACCCCCAGCCACCGGGTACCATCGCACTGCAATTCCGCTGGCGGAGCCTTTTCACCCCTCGCCTTGTCTTCAAATGGAAATGATTCCCATTGGCCCAAGGTGTCCATGTAAATAGGTGTAAATGAAACCAGATTATGCCTTTCTCTCCAGCCCCCTCCTCCCCGCTCCCCTCCCCCTGCTCCCAAGGCGATTGTCATATGATAGCAAAGAAGTGGCACATTAATGAAGCGCCTCTACAGGGGTCTTTTCTGCTCATGTCACCACATAAAACTATCAGATGGTTAGAGGAAGGACATGGAGGCAACTACTTAGCTCATCGCGGCTGCAGAGAAGCAAACAAGCCTCTGCTACAGTCCAGCTGCCGGTGGTGTAAAAGACGCTGATTCAGCCCGCGGAGGCGAAGGGAGGGGTGTACAAGAGGATTCCCAAAACCAAGCCAGCTCGCTGCCTCCTCAGGACTAAACCGGAGCAGAGTGGCCGCGAAAGGAGCGACAAACACGCCGGACGAGCGGGGTGGGAAAGAGTCCGGACTCCCAGCTGCGTCCCGGATGCAGACTGTCAACTTCCAGCAACTTTAAGGTGGGCATAAGCAGGGGCTAGCATGGAGTGGGAGACGAGGGGAGGGGATGGGATGGGGTCCCCTTCTCCTCCTCGCCGAGACCAGAAGACAGAGCTATCACTAGAGTAACTTTACTGCCGTGGACTGCTGCGGGAAGGCCGGGCTAAGGGAGGCCGGAGCTGGGAGAGGCACATCACTTTTTCCCCCGCCGGCGGGCACAGACCTCCGGGCNCCCTGTCGCTGCCCTTCTGCAGATCTCCGCGGGTAGCCTTGCGAAGATGCCTCGCCCGGGCAGAAACACTTACAGCGATCAGAAGCCTCCCTACTCCTACATCTCGCTGACCGCCATGGCGATCCAGAGCTCCCCGGAGAAGATGCTACCCCTGAGCGAGATCTACAAGTTCATCATGGACCGCTTCCCCTACTACCGGGAGAACACGCAGCGCTGGCAGAACTCCCTCCGCCACAACCTCTCCTTCAACGACTGCTTCATCAAGATCCCTCGGCGCCCCGACCAGCCGGGCAAGGGCAGCTTCTGGGCGCTGCATCCCAGCTGCGGGGACATGTTCGAGAACGGCAGCTTCCTGCGCCGCCGCAAGCGCTTCAAGGTGGTCAAGTCGGACCACCTGGCCCCCAGCAAGCCGGCGGACGCGGCGCAGTACCTGCAGCAGCAGGCGAAGCTGCGGCTCAGCGCCCTCGCCGCCACCGGCACCCACCTGCCCCAGATGTCCACGTACAACCTCGGCGTGTCCCAGCCTTCCAGCTTCAAGCACCCCTTCGCCATCGAGAACATCATCGCCAGAGAGTACAAGATGCCCGGGGGCCTCGCCTTTTCCACCATGCAGCCCATGCCGGCCGCCTACCCCCTCCCCAACCAGTTGACTACGGTGGGCAGCTCCATTGGCACGGGCTGGCCCCACATGTACAGCTCCGGCATGATCGACACCGCCACCCCTATCTCCATGGCCAGCAGCGAGTACGGCGCCTACGGCGTGCCCATCAAGCCGCTGTGCCACGGGGGGCAGACTTTGCCGGCCATCCCCGTCCCCATCAAGCCGACCCCCGCCGCGGTGCCGGCCCTGCCCGCCCTGCCCGCGCCCATCCCCACCATCCTCTCGAACTCGCCGCCCTCCCTCAGCCCCACGTCCTCGCAGACGGCCACCAGCCAAAGCAGCCCGGCCACCCCCAGCGAGACTCTGACCAGCCCGGCGCCCGCCCTGCACTCCGTGGCGGTGCACTGACCCGGGCCGCCCGCAAGGACCCTGCCTTCCCCTGTCTCCCAAAGTTTCCTCGGAGCTCTCCTCCCTCCCCTTCTCTCCCTCCTTCCGCTTCTTTCCTCTCTCCTCTTTTCCTCGAAAGCAGAGACAACTCCCCGCGGGAAGCTGAGCTTTGCCGTTCGCGTGAGCTGCCTTTGCGCTTCGCCCCTCCAGCCGAGCCGTCCCTCGAGGCTCGGCTTCTCCCCTCCTTCTGAACTTTGCTTTCCGTTCTTCCGAGGCGAAAGGACGCGGCCCGGCCCCTCCCGCCCGGTAGGAACTGCCACTTGGCATCGCTAGTTTTCCAAAAGTACTTCAGGCATCTTCGATGTGCCGGCGGCCAGGCGAGCCCGGCCCGGCGCCGCCTCTTCCCTCCCTTTGTAGGGGCCAGAGCGGGGGTTGATGCGGGACCCGTCTTTGCTACCACAAACAGGGATGGATGGATGGATGGATGGATGGATGGATGGATGGATGGATGGATGGATGGCTGCCGCCTCACTGTGCGGGAGCGCCGACCTTTCCAGCCTCCAAGCAGCAAACGCCTGGATGTTGGAAACGCCGTGAAGTGCTCGTGTCCTTTGTGCGGGTGCGTGTCCCGTTGGCACAAAGGGCAGCGTTTCCGCGGGGCGAGGCTGCGGGAATGCCCGCGCAGGAGCCCCGGGCAGGGCGGTGCGGGGCCCGCAGGTGCGGGGGAGGGGGGCGCGGGAACAGGAACCACGCGGAACCGCACCGGGCCACTCAGTCCACACCTATAATGTTTACAAAGCGTCTGTTTTAATGTAAATACTGAACTTGCATCTGTACTGTCCATCAGATGAGGTCCCTTTTGCAGTACCTGTTGTAACGTGGGTGTTTACTGTAGTTTTCAGGTGAAAGCGAAGGAGAGGTTGACTTGGCTGTTAACTTCTGACTAACCCGAAGGTTTGGGAAGCTGAGGTTTTCTTTGTTGTTGTTGGTTTTTTTGGTTGTTGTTATTTTTAAAATTTTGTAGCTATTTATTTCACAGCTTAAAAACAAACAACAACAATAATTATAATAAAAATAAACCTGTTACCAAGCACACGACCCGACATAGCTTAAAGAAAAGCTGCTGAAGTCACTGATAAAATGTGGAAAAGTAATACAATAGCAGGTACAAACTGTGGAGGTCATCCTGATTTCTGCTGGAGCTTTGCAGACAAGAGAGAGGGGGCTAGGGAAACTGTAAATGTTTGTGCATATGAATGATTATAAAATGTGTAAAATGCACTTTTGTTTGATATACTCCTTTCTAGTTTTAGGTAGTTTGCTGGAAACTGAACTGTTGTTCTGTTGTGAACTGCTTAAGTTAAGGGAAAAAAAAACAAACAACCCCTCCAAATGTCATTAGTGTCTATTGAAACTGTAAAGACATTTCTTTTTAACTTTTTTTTCCCTGTACAGAATAAGCATGGCATTTTAAATATTGGTGTTCTTGTTCCCAGCATGTGTGTTTTAAGACAAAGGTTAAAAAGTGTCTACGTTAAATTATGAACCTAGTCGTCCAAATAATATTTTCTCATTAAAATATGTAAATGCAGATTTAGTTTCTTATTTGTCTTTTTAAAGAGTTTACATGAGAAAAGTAAAAGCGTTAGTTCATGACAAAGGAATGACGTTATTCCAATATTTAGATAATCTAAACAGCCCTTTCACGCAAGGTTACTATAAATATAGTTATTAACATATCACAACGTCTTAGTAAAGTTGTGGTTATCTCCGGTTTAGTGAGGGGATAATGTACTGTGTTCTGTGGGGTTTGTATCTATGGATCTTTACATCTGTGCATACACACACACACACACACACATCTGCATCTGTGCCCTATACACTTACACCGAATATAAACACCCATTACGTTTAGGGCTCTGGATGGGAGTTATCACCTACCTACTCTCACTTACATTTTATCTAAAAAGTATAAACCCAGGAAGCTCCCGCAATACAAACATTAAAATCTTTAAAGAATTAGTTCTTTTTTAAGACTGAGAATACTGAATTTTTGGCTGGAGTGATTTTTCTTGGGAGTGGCATCTCCAAATCTTTTTCGAGTAAAAGTGAGCTATTACAGCTCCCTACCTGTCATTTAAACCACTTCAGGCACTACAGTTAGTCCAAGCACTGCCAGAATTTCTCCATCTCTGTGGATCAACGCCTTCCCATACAAGGTAGGCTGCAAATTGTAACACTTAAAATTGTACCCGTTTTTCTGTAATTCAATATGCAGTCCCTTCTAAAAAGTAAGGGCAAGGTGGTTACAATGAAAACTGAATTCCGGACACTTTTAGTGGGGTTCTCCCAATCTGTTAGGGATTTTATAAGGATTCTGCAACTGTTGAAAATGCCAGAAGCAATTAGTGGAATCACTAAGTGTCTCGGAGATGAGGCAGTCTGAGAGCGCGGGTAGGAGACAACCACAGCCCGAAGTGCTTCCCAAGAAAACTACATTGTATTCTAATGACCCGACAGGATTCACGAATTCTACGGCGATGATGTTACAGAGGTTTTGGCTCTGACAAAATCTCTCTCTGAATTTTCTGGACCATAAACACAGTAAGTGACATCCCCATTTCCTTAGTACGTACCACAAGGCCCTTGCAAAAGTTTTAAGATTAATGTAGAGGACAATTAATCCAGTTGCGACCATTTTTTAAAATAGAGAACGGATCCCACACAGAGAAAAAAAGGTGGAAAATACATGAATCATTGAGCTGATTAAAATGCATGAAGCTGCTAAAGCTTGTCAGATGGGGGACAACTGAACTCATTCATCAAGTCCAACCCACGATTATATCAACACGATCAGCTAAAGAAAGCATTCAAAACTTATCACCAGATCAATGGACACATAACTCGACAAACTTTTCCTAAGCAAGGGATGACCTACATTTTTAGGCGACGAGGACGTTTTTCCCATTTCCTTTATTTTTTTCTTTTAAGATCTAGCAGTCAGAACAAATCCTCAAAGATGAAATCCGAGCACAGCTAAGAAGATGAAGCTACACTTAAAAAAAACCCCCAACAAAATACATAGTAACGGCGGAGATAACGTTTTGAAAAGATTATGCCCCAAAGCAAAATATTTTCGAAAGGTGCTGTAGCTTTCTCGCTGCATAATGCCATAGTACGACTCGCCACGGTACTTTTAAAGTGCCCTTTTGCTCTTTATCTCTGCGGTTGCCCGAGAGCGGCCAAGCCCGAGGAGCCCCCGCGCCCCTCGCGCATCTCCGCCCGCGCCCCGAAGCTGCCGATGCCGCTTGCAAACAAATACGCAGCTCAGCGCGTCCCTTGAATTTACTGCTTTGACTTGTTAAATCTCCCTAATGGCTCAAGTCCAATGTCAATAAACACAGATCTGAAATAGAACAGCGAGAGACAACAGAGCGCAGGGAAGGGGCGAGGGGGGGGACGAGGGAATCAGCCACGGCCGAGCCCTGCGCCGTGTTCAGGCATTTCGTGGGAGGTCGGGGGGAGTCTTCATTTTTTTTAGATTTTATTTTATTTGCCAGAAAGACATTGTAAGCTAGGCGTACTTGATGGAAAGACACCGTTCATTCTAGGCAAAAGCTCTTTTCTTCCGGAGGATGGGTTTGAGTCTGGCTGTGCTTAAGGTAAGCCCGAGAACCCAGCCGGGCTTGGCGGCTCTGGGGTTTGCTTCATGTCAGCCCATGGTATGTGAATCCTTTCTCGGCGGCGTATTTCTTTCTTTTTGTTTTGTTTCCTTTCCCCTCGACATGTGACAAGACACCACCCCACAGGACTGAATCCTCTATTGAAGACAGCCAGCTCTTTCTCACTCAGAATATTTATTTTCTCTCGGACCGCGCCTTGCAGGGAAGGGCGGTCTGTGCCAGGTAGGGAGAAAAGAACTCCCCGGCGACCCCTGAGAGGGAGTTTTATGAGCCAGCCTTTTTTCAAAAGTGGTCCTTGGGAAAGGGAGAAAAAACTTAGCAGCTTCATCAACTTCAGCGCCGAATTATCTCGGAATCTTAATATAAATGTCACTTTGTGGGTTGATTGGTTTTTTGTTTTGTTTTTATTAACAAAAAGAAACCGAGGCTGTGAAGCCTTGGAGGGGCTGTATTTGTTTCTTTTAAACTAACAACAAATTATCTAATTAATATGTTTCAATTACAGCATGAAAAAGAGAGGCTTTGGACCGCCTGCAGTGGGTTTACAATAGCCCCAGAGCCCACTATAAGAATTTACAATAACTTCACATCTGTTTCTTTATTTCCCACTTTTCGAGTCTAAAACTCCTCTTGAAATCACTTCAAACCGTGGCCCAAGTTATGAAATATGGTCTCTCTGCCAGGAAAAAAAAAAGGTAGAAAGAAAAAAAGGACAAAACTTTGCAGATCGAGGCTTCATTTGCAAGCTAGAAAGTGAAAGCCCCATTGAAGAGCATTAAACAAATATATTAGAATTCTGTCACTTTATGCAATTGAGTAGATCAAATAAAGGGTCCCAGGCCACTTCATTCACTCTCATTCACTTGAATAGAAAATGCAAAGAATAGCAAACCTAGACTGGGCCACCGATGTAGATTTAGCCCTTTTTTTCTGAGAGACAAAAAGGCTGAATTTTCACAAACACATTGCTGACTCGGGGACTAGGAAACCAGCACTGAAACCCNGCAAAAGTTTTAAGATTAATGTAGAGGACAATTAATCCAGTTGCGACCATTTTTTAAAATAGAGAACGGATCCCACACAGAGAAAAAAAGGTGGAAAATACATGAATCATTGAGCTGATTAAAATGCATGAAGCTGCTAAAGCTTGTCAGATGGGGGACAACTGAACTCATTCATCAAGTCCAACCCACGATTATATCAACACGATCAGCTAAAGAAAGCATTCAAAACTTATCACCAGATCAATGGACACATAACTCGACAAACTTTTCCTAAGCAAGGGATGACCTACATTTTTAGGCGACGAGGACGTTTTTCCCATTTCCTTTATTTTTTTCTTTTAAGATCTAGCAGTCAGAACAAATCCTCAAAGATGAAATCCGAGCTCAGCTAAGAAGATGAAGCTACACTTAAAAAAAACCCCCAACAAAATACATAGTAACGGCGGAGATAACGTTTTGAAAAGATTATGCCCCAAAGCAAAATATTTTCGAAAGGTGCTGTAGCTTTCTCGCTGCATAATGCCATAGTACGACTCGCCACGGTACTTTTAAAGTGCCCTTTTGCTCTCTATCTCTGCGGTTGCCCGAGAACGGCCAAGCCCGAGGAGCCCCCGCGCCCCTCGCGCATCTCCGCCCGCGCCCCGAAGCTGCCGATGCCGCTTGCAAACAAATACGCAGCTCAGCGCGTCGCTTGAATTTACTGCTTTGACTTGTTAAATCTCCCTAATGGCTCAAGTCCAATGTCAATAAACACAGATCTGAAATAGAACAGCGAGAGACAACAGAGCGCAGGGAAGGGGCGAGGGGGGGGACGAGGGAATCAGCCACGGCCGAGCCCTGCGCCGTGTTCAGGCATTTCGTGGGAGGTCGGGGGGAGTCTTCATTTTTTTTAGATTTTATTTTATTTGCCAGAAAGACATTGTAAGCTAGGCGTACTTGATGGAAAGACACCGTTCATTCTAGGCAAAAGCTCTTTTCTTCCGGAGGATGGGTTTGAGTCTGGCTGTGCTTAAGGTAAGCCCGAGAACCCAGCCGGGCTTGGCGGCTCTGGGGTTTGCTTCATGTCAGCCCATGGTATGTGAATCCTTTCTCGGCGGCGTATTTCTTTCTTTTTGTTTTGTTTCCTTTCCCCTCGACATGTGACAAGACACCACCCCACAGGACTGAATCCTCTATTGAAGACAGCCAGCTCTTTCTCACTCAGAATATTTATTTTCTCTCGGACCGCGCCTTGCAGGGAAGGGCGGTCTGTGCCAGGTAGGGAGAAAAGAACTCCCCGGCGACCCCTGAGAGGGAGTTTTATGAGCCAGCCTTTTTTCAAAAGTGGTCCTTGGGAAAGAGAGAAAAAACTTAGCAGCTTCATCAACTTCAGCGCCGAATTATCTCGGAATCTTAATATAAATGTCACTTTGTGGGTTGATTGGTTTTTTGTTTTGTTTTTATTAACAAAAAGAAACCGAGGCTGTGAAGCCTTGGAGGGGCTGTATTTGTTTCTTTTAAACTAACAACAAATTATCTAATTAATATGTTTCAATTACAGCATGAAAAAGAGAGGCTTTGGACCGCCTGCAGTGGGTTTACAATAGCCCCAGAGCCCACTATAAGAATTTACAATAACTTCACATCTGTTTCTTTATTTCCCACTTTTCGAGTCTAAAACTCCTCTTGAAATCACTTCAAACCGTGGCCCAAGTTATGAAATATGGTCTCTCTGCCAGGAAAAAAAAAAGGTAGAAAGAAAAAAAGGACAAAACTTTGCAGATCGAGGCTTCATTTGCAAGCTAGAAAGTGAAAGCCCCATTGAAGAGCATTAAACAAATATATTAGAATTCTGTCACTTTATGCAATTGAGTAGATCAAATAAAGGGTCCCAGGCCACTTCATTCACTCTCATTCACTTGAATAGAAAATGCAAAGAATAGCAAACCTAGACTGGGCCACCGATGTAGATTTAGCCCTTTTTTTCTGAGAGACAAAAAGGCTGAATTTTCACAAACACATTGCTGACTCGGGGACTAGGAAACCAGCACTGAAACCCCTTTGGAATTTAAATTCATTTTATCTTCCTCTCTCTTTCTGGGTCCCTTTGCGCTACAGCGCGAGCTGCGCTGGCACCCTCGCTTGGAAAAAAATACAACACAACAAGCAAAAAAATAAACGTTACAGATTTAGCCAGCCGCCCCACAGCACAGTTTGGGAGGTGACGTTTTTATCTGCAAAAAGAAAAGAGGACCCACCCGCCCTTTGCCCAGGCTGCCCCGCGGACCGCAGCCCCTTCCCCAGCGCCGGGCAGAGCCGGCCCGCGGGTCGGGGCACTGCGCACACGCGGAGGGGCAGCGGGGCTGGGGCGGGCATGAGGGCAAGCAGGCACACCCTCCGGGTCACCCCGTGCTGGGCTCGCCCGGGGTACACCCGCGCCACACCACACAGCACAGGGCACGGCAGCACAGGGCATGGTGTGGGTGGCACAGGGCATGGTATGATATGGATGGCACAGGGCATGGTATGGATGGCACAAGGCATGGCACGGGGCATGGTATGGATGGCATAGGACATGGTATGGATGGCACAGGCCATGGTATGGTATGGATGGCATAGGACATGGTATAGATGGCACAGGGCATGGTATGATATGGATGGCATAGGGCATGGTATAGATGGCACAAGGCATGGTGTGAATGGCACAGGGCATGGCATGTTATGGGTGGCACAGGGCATGGCACAGGGCATGGCACAGGCCATGGCATGGTATGGATGGCACAGGACATGGCACAGGGCATGGGATGGTAGAAGGTATGGCAGTGACACAAGGCATGGCACAAGACATGGCATGGCATGGCGTGGTATAGTATGGACGGCACAGGGCATGGCACAGGGCATGGTATGGATGGCACAAGGCATGGCACGGGGCATGGTATGGATGGCATAGGACATGGTATAGATGGCACAGGGCATGGTATGGATGGCACAGGACATGGCACAGGGCATGGCACAGGGCATGGCATAGTATGGATGGCACAGGGTAGGGCATGGTAGAAGGCATGGCACTGGCACAGGGCATGGCACAANATGGTATGGATGGCATAGGACATGGTATAGATGGCACAGGGCATGGTATGATATGGATGGCATAGGGCATGGTATAGATGGCACAAGGCATGGTGTGAATGGCACAGGGCATGGCATGTTATGGGTGGCACAGGGCATGGCACAGGGCATGGTATGGCACAGTGCCAGTGCCTGAGCAGGGAGTGGGCAATGCCCAGCAGACACAGCCAGTGTTCCCAGAGGAAGGTGCCCCCAGTGTGAACCCGGTGCCCTGCCCTTCCCCGGGCAGTTTCTCAGGTGAAGGTGCCCGATGTGCCACCCTTGCTGTGCTGAGCTGGGCACAGCTCCTTGGCACCAGCGAGGGCCTGGCCTGCTGCTCCCTCAGTGTCCCCAGCACAGCCACTGCCAGGACACATCAACACACTTGAGAGGTCAACTCACACCACAACTACAAGATAAAGGCTCCCCATTTTGTGCTATTTCGTAGGGCCCTGGTATGAATTAAGTAGCAAGTTGAGTATTTTGCATTAATTAGAGCAGCTCCTCACAGACATTACAGCCAAGACTAATCTTACACCACAGGAAAACACTCAACATTGTCACTGCCCCCGAGAGGCACAGGCAGCCCCAGCCCCCTGCATGTCCTGGGCTGGCCTGTAAACGCTGACCTGGGGCCGTTCTCCCCAGTGATGACATCGAGGCGCTTTGGGGGCTGCACCTTCCCCCCCTCCTGCCGGCTTTAGTGGCCACTGGCTACAGAATAAATAAGCAGGGAGGGACTGAGCCCAAAACCTGGACCTGGCTCTACTCCTTGGTGTGCCCTCCAGTCCTGGCCTCAGCAGCATAAAGTGCCATCTCAGACTTCAAAAACCTCTACTACAACATCCTGCCAGAGGATTTGGGAGTTCTCGCTCTCAGGGCTGTTCTCCTGAGCAGGCCCACACCTTAGTTCCATGTTTTAACAGTCCAAGCCACTAATTGGGGGACATTTCTATTCCTACTATCAGCAGTGCCACTGCACTGACAATTAAACATTAAACAAATACAAACTCAAAGGAAATAAGCAAAAAGTTACCAAAGCCTGTCTTCTGGAATACCTGAACATGAAAATACACCAAGTCATCCAGCTCTGGCCAAAAGCAGATGCTTTAAAGGTCAGGTTAGGCAGGGAACTCTGCTGCAGAATATCCAGGTGGGCAAAGAATCCATTTCAGGTCGGGGGAGACAATTCTCCTTTGCTGGCCACAGGTGGCAGCCCTTTCTTCAAACAACTCAACTTTCTTCAAGCCCACCTCTTGCACACCACAAATGTGCAATTTTCTACCACCTACAGCAATATCACCATCTGATTCTCTCCCCCTCTCCCTGTGTTTCTTTCCTGCACAGTCTTTGTGGGTCTGACTGTCAAGTTCCATTTTCAACTCCTCAGTTTCACGATGTGCCTTCCTGGGATCAGAGTGCTGAGAAGCTGAAAGGTGCAGGCAGCGGCCCAGGGTCTTTGAGCTCTTTTAGCCTTTTCCCTTGGAGATATCCCTACCCAAAGGCCAACAGTTCCCCCAGACCCTTCCCACTGCACTGCTGGACCCATGGAAACAAGGCTTGCATCATCCCTGCCTTGCCTCTCCTTAGCTGTTCAAGGGTTGGGCTCTTCAGACCAGACATGAGACCCCTCACACCCAGAAGGATGGGAATAAGCCTGCACAGACCTGCTGAAGGAGAACACAAGCAGTCTGTGTTCCTCCTCAATTTGTGCTGAATGCACTTGAGCCCTTGTTGAATATAATTTCATAATTAACCCTCATAATTTCCAGGTTAAGGAAGTTCTGTGGAGAACAGGGAAGAGGATCAAGGGAGGGCTGACACCTACATGTAATTTGGCTTTGAGTTGCTGTTTTTTTAGTGTCCATGAGAACTCTAACAGTGTTAGACAGGAACTCTAACAGATGTGAAAGACACAGTTATGGTTTCTACACCTGCAGAAAGTAGGTAATAGTAATATTTATGTCACCTTTGCTAGACCTGGGGAGGTCTGGTACATCAGGGGCTCTGAGGAACAGCCGTACTCCCAAATGGACACAGGCACAAGCTGGACCCCACTGAGCTGCTTTCCCCACTAGTCAAAGGGTGTATTTTTGATGTGAGTTATATTCAGCCATTCCTGATTTGCAAGACTGGCACCGGCATTTTCTCCTGGAAAATGGCATGTACTGTGTGTGCCAGAGGAACTCCTACAACAGCCAGTTCCACAGGAGGGAAGGTTTGGCCCTTCTTGCTTTACTACTGGGTGTTCTCCCCTTCAGTCATATGGTCCTCTAGTTCCAGCTCACCCAAGTCATGCTTGCAAATGCCTCATACAGAAACTGTGGGTTTCAGGGTGTTATAGTTTAAGCTGGCAAAATGCCAACTGCCTGGTATCCAGTCAAAAGGTCCACTCCCAGAGAAGGAGAGTGAGGGAAAAAACCAGAAATGAGGCTTTGGACATGGTGAAGTTCTTATATTTATATAGAGAAGTGGAAAGCTTAACTCCAACTATGAAATAGCACATAGTGACAGGAAACAACAACAGGCTCACCGAGGTCGCCCCAGCTAACAAGCAGAATTCTGAACCAACCAAACCTCCTCCCCAAAGGAAACCTCCCAGCAAGAGGGAAAAAGGAATTAACAGGAATATGCTCCCTTCCCCAGGTAAACAGCCACGCAGACCGGCAGCAGGGCCTGATATCAGCAGTCAGGGAGTAGGAACCCTCCTGGTCCGAAGCATGGACAGAAAAGACAGAAACTCCTCCCCCCCGGCTTGTTATACTCCTCCACCCTTCCTAATGCTGTCAGATGATATGAAATACCTCTTTGGCTGCTTAAGTCAGATGATACCTGTCCCCTCTAATCTGCGTCACGTCCTTTGAGGCCTGCTGAAAACTGAGGCCTAAATGGGGACCTGTGCTGACTAGAGCCAAAACTACTACACAGGGTAAAGCTTTAGTTGTATTAAAGTCCACAGAAAATTCCCAGTGAATTTAATAGAGCAAGAGTTTCACCACTGAGGTTTTTCAGAACACTCAGATGATTTTCTAATTAGGTAAGTAATTTATCTTTGGGCTCACAATCAGTCAGTGGTCATATGCAGCATGTACATTGGTGCCTTAATGCTGCCTGGTCATGGGCAACTCTGAAAACTTTGGGAAATGTTTACATTCTTTTTCATTTTTTCCTCAACTGTTAATCTCATGCTTTCAGACTAGAAGACAGAAACTTTATTTTTTGCCTCAAACACAAAAGAACTGGCCAAAGAAGGACCAAACCCAGATCAAACCAGGCGGTTCCATGTTCCTCTCTGTCTATAACAAAGTTTTGTTTTGTTGCTTTGTTGGTGTTTAGTTGGTTGGTTAGTTGGGTTTCTTTGTTTGGTTTTAGTTTTGTGTTTTGTTTGGGGTTTTTTTATGGTTTTTTTTTTTTTTAATTCCTGGATGAAGAAAGGACAGTTCAGAATCCATTTTTTGGATGCTGCCAAGGTACTTTCCAAGCTGTGGACTAATCTATCGGAACATTACCAAACCCACAGTCCTAAGTACTTTTGATCAAAAACTAGAACCCTTGGAAAAATTCTCTTTTTTTGTGCTTTGACTCCATTTTCTCAATGGTGAGGACATTTTCAATTCCTTTGGCATCAAAATCACATTATCCAGTTTTCTTCTCATCAGTAAGACCTCAAACACACTCCCTCCATCCTTTTCAAACAACAAATCAATCCCTAGAAATTTCCAGTCTGCAGTTCTCCAACTTTGTTAAGTGAAGTATCAGGCACTGCAAGACTTTCGATAAAATCTTACTAATACTGGATTTTCTTCTGAAAGCATCACTGAAATAGTGGGTAGATGAATTCCTGTGCTGGAATTCCACTGACAACATCAAACAGGACATTATCAAGTCATGCCTGATAATGACATCAGGTTATAATGATAATCAGGTTATAACAATGCTTGTTAGGTTTGAGGTAACTGAATGAAGGATTTGTTAATTTTCTGTAACATTTCTATACAGGCAAGAAAGCCCAGTTACACTGCTAAGAAAGCCATATTACAAGTTCTGTAACTGCCTATATATGGTTACATATTATAAATCCCTTTCCTGTAAGGTTTGGGACCTGTCTTTTTCAAACCACTGGCTCATCTTCCAGAGCTTTGGCTTTGAGGAATTTGTGTTAAGGGTTTATATTTTATTTTATTTTATTTTATTTTATTTTATTTTATTTTATTTTATTTATTTTTTCTTTATTTTATTTTATTTTATTTTA
>VWZD01013834.1:600986-612155 GCA_013396695.1 Sakesphorus luctuosus | reverse complement strand
TTTGCAGAGAGAGTGCTGAGGGATTGGAATGGGCTGCCCAGAGAGGGGGTGGATTCCCCATCCCTGGAGGTTTTTCAGCTGAGCTTGGCCGTGGCACTGAGTGCCATGATGTGGTAAAGGGAGTGGAGTTGGACCAAGGGTTGGACTTGATGATCTTGGAGGTCTTTTCCAACCCAATCCATTCTATGATTCTGTGATTCTAAATTTAGTTAATTCCACCAAATTGCAGGTAGCCACCAGGATTCCCTAGACAATATTCTCTACTCCCACAACTATAAAAAGCCCAAGTAAGTACCCATCAGTGTCACCACTGAACTGAAGCAATTCTGTTCAACCTCTAGTTCTTGCTCTGAATGGTGCAATTTTCAAATGTTTCCTCCTTGTCCTACTCTTTGTTCTAATTGCTTTGAACTTCTTGTTTAATAATAGCAGATTAATAATGCATCTCACAAAGAGGAACAAGGATGGATTCCATTAATGCTAACAACTTGTTCTTGCCATGTGAATATACCATAAGTAAACCATATTTTGTGCTAAATCTTGGGCTTAGGACACACTGAATTATTTTTCTCAAAATCCCTGTCAACTTCCCATTAATTACTGATAAATCAGGCATGTTAAAATGATGCAGCAAATAATCTCCTCCCATTTGAAACATGTGTGCTCTCTTTGGGACTGGCCTATTTACAACAGCTATGATGTTCCACAGGCTTGGAAAGAACATGGGATTTCTTTACTTCATGCTCTGAAAGCATCCAGATTTTTTTTTTAAGGTATGACTTTTTTTTTTACTGACTGTTTCCCTACATTTCCCATCCCAGGCTTGCATCTTTTCTCCCCCTTTGATCTGAGTATAGACCAAGCCTTTCCAGATGGATCTGGTAACAAAATAAAAGCTTCTGTAGGAATTGCTTTTCTTGTTTTGAAGGCAACTTGGTTAATACAAAGCTGGTTAATACACAGCTGCAAGAGGGACTGGGTGGAGAGAACTTGGCCACTGTCACACTGTGCTCATCACCCCTCAAAGGGACAGGAATATGGCCCCAGTGAGGAGTTCAGTATTGCCTTTGTAGACATTTCTCTCTGTAATGATAGTAGATACAAATAAATAAAAGAATTCCCCTAGAAAGAAACATGCACAAATACGTGGAATGACTTGAACTCTTGGAGGAATAATTCTGCCTCTCTTACTGGCACATCCACTGTCCTACATTTAACCCTCCCCAGGCAAAGAATCCCCTCTCCTCCACACGTGGATGGAGGTTTTAACTTGGCTTCCAGATATTGGATATATCAGGTTGAGATACCCAATCTCTGGAAGACTCTGCTTTCTGCACCAACACTCATCCAATTGATAACATTGATCATTATTTATTTATAGGACATGAAAACTTGAGTTTATAGCCCAAACCTGAGTCTGTACATCTGTGGTTGGACACAGAACTATTCTACTCAGAAAGAGGAATTTCCTGCTTTTAAGGAACAACAAACATCAATTTCCAGTTGCTGAGATCCCAATTGTTGTTCAGTACAAACATCAATTTCCAGTTGCTGAGATCCCAACTATTGTTCAGTACCTGTGCAGAACTGGTCAAGAGAAGAGATGCCCAATGCCAGGCTGTGCTGTGGGCTGTGCCCACAGAAACTGTGGCCTGTTCAATGTTCCCAGTTCTGTACCTGCCTCTCCTCATCCCTGTCCTTCGGGCAGGAATCCCAGGGGCGGTTCCACCTGGCAGCTGACCTGGTGGCCACCACCTGTGCCTTTCTGTCATGCCACAGCAGCTGCTGGTTTTGCCTGGGTGTAAAACACATGGAACATCATCTTCCTTCAAACAGAAAAGGAGGCTGCAGAACTTGATGGATTTTTCACAGGAAAAACAGGGGGAAAATTCCTTCTACCAGTTCCATGTGAAAAAATAAATAAGAGCGAATCAAAACAAAAATGTTTGGAATTGATTCTAAAGTATCTGAAGACATGAAAGTCATTAATATTTATGACATCAAATATTAGTTATATTTGATGTCTAACAAAGACTTGTCTGTTTCATTGGAAATAGCTTTCTTATTTTGTCATGAATCCAGAGACAGCCTTATTAATAAAACAAAATACCATAAAGGAAAACAAGCAGAGACTGAAGGTTCTGCTAGTTTTTAAGGGTTTGTATTCTGCTATGTTATGTACTTATTTTTGATGGTTTTCCCCTTAAATTATGAGCTTGGGGAAAGAGAAGAAAATAACTTGAGTGTAAAGTTTAAACTGCTTATAAATAAGACAGATTTGTTTGAAGCTGAATTGCCTTGTCTGGGGAGAAAACCAGCTACAACACAACACACTTGAGGATCATAAATCAGTCCACACACACACAGACCCAAAGGCACCCAGTGGAGCATTGCCCCAGCTGTGGGTACAGCCCTGCACTGGTACCACGTGTGCCCAGGAGCCCAGGGAGGGCAGAGCACCCCCAGGCCCAGCTGTGGGGGCCAAAACACCACCCTGCTCCTCCCTACCACAGCTCTGGCCTTTGTGGCTGAGAGACAGGACAGTCACAACTGAAGTGCACTTCCTACACCTCAGAAAATGCTCCAACTTATTCGCAGATTCCCAAAGTGCCTGTAAGGTCTTGGAATAAAATAAAAAAAAAACCAAAATAAACCAAATCAAAAAAACCCAAAACAAAACAAAAAACCCAAACCCAAACCCAAACCCAAACCAAACCAAACCAAACCAAAAAAAACCAACCAAAACAGGAGCAGATGGGCATTCAGGACATCACAGAATCGTTGAGGTGGGAAAGGACCTCCAAGATCATCAAGTCCAAGCTTTAAGAGGCTCCAAGCACAGCACCAGTGCCTTCACCAGCCAGAACTGTTCTTGCTGTGCCCTGGCTGTGATTTAGATTGATCTTTCTATGTATTTTATGTCTTTTCTCTGAGGGAGCAGAGGGCTTTTTGGGTCGGTACCCTATGTAAATTAGAATACATGAATAAATTGGAAAGCTTATTTAATTATCCACGGACAAAGAAAGCATGACAGTTGTTTTGAATAGAAAAATCATTTTGTGAATGAATCAAATTCCAGCAAGGAGAGATGCTGCACCTGCAGTACACTTAGCCTGATGACTTCACCAAGTTTGCTGCCCATTAACCATATTATAATCTTTAAAATATAATTAATTGGCCAGTTACATAATTCCAACAGCACAGTAGGAGCAAAATGCATCTTGTTTCTGAGGTCAAATGCAGTCAGCTGGAATTCTGCCAGGGCAGGGAGTGTCATGGTGTAGATGAACATAGTCTGTGCTGTAAGGCTTGAATTTCACTCCATGTTTTGTAAATATGGGCTGGAGCTGCATGGCTGAGTCAAAAGAACCCACAAAATTCCTGTTCATTGGTTCCAGCATGAAGGATCCTGAGGAAGTGAAATAGGACATAAACCAGGTATCATTCCCAGTATGAGATATTTCACCAGCAAATCAGGAACTAGACCAAAACCTGGTCCCACTCCTTTTGCTGTGGCTGACTGGCCTGTGGGTACAACACTGGTGGCTGAGCAGAAGGAAAGTTCCTCTTACAGTGGCCATCACAGCAGAAATGCTGACAGATACTTTAAGTTCATGGAAGATTTTGCATTATTTCTCAATACTTTAAGTATGCTCTGGTGAAGAAACAGGGTCAAAAAGCTACCACAGTATAGAAGGAACCACTGGGAAATCAGAAATGTCCCTTAAGTTAAATCATCCCTGTACAAGCAGAGCTGCCACACAGGACCTGATTCCTTAGCCCAGCAACAGCTTCCCTCTCTCTGTAGCTGAGGTTTGCTGACAGCTGGAAATGAAATTAGGACAGATCTCACACTGGCCAGGCTTGCTCATGTTCTTAGCATTGTTCTTGAAGTGTGTGGTTTGATATCTGGTGCACACATGCAGACACAAACAGAGAGAAGAAAGAAAGGCAGAGCCAGGTCAGCTCCTCAGTTCCAGCAGCAGGTGCTGTGTCAGTTGTTTGCAGTTGAATTGCTGTTGTTTCCCAGGCCTGAACCCAGACCTGTGAGAGCAAGGTTGGCATTGTTTGCACAGCAAGGACTCTCACTGCATCACCAGGAGCCTGAGGGACAAGGAACACAAGACCTGCCCTCTCAAAACCTGTGGGAAGTGAATCATAGAATGGACTGGGTTGGAAAAGACCTCCAAGATCATCAAGTCCAACCCTTGGGCCAACTCCAGTCCCGTCACCACATCATGGCACTCAGTGCCACGGCCAAGCTCAGCTGAAAAACCTCCAGGGATGGGGAATCCACCCCCTCTCTGGGCAGCCCATTCCAATCCCTGAGCACTCTCTCTGCAAAGAAGTTTTTTCTCATCTCCAACTTCGATTTCCCCTGGCAGAGCTTGAGCCCGTGCCCCCTTGTCCTATTGCTGAGTGCCTGGGAGAAGGGACCAACCCCCACCTGGCCACAACTTCCCTGATGTGGCACTTCCAGGCAGTGCTGAGGTCACCTCTCAGCCTCCTCTTCTCCAGCACAAACACCCCCAGCTCCCTCAGCCTCTCCCCACAGCACTTGTGCTCCACTCCCTTCTCCAGCCTCGTTGCTCTTCTCTGGCCCCGCTCCAGCCCCTCAATCTCTTGCCTCAACTCAGGGGCCCAGAACTCAACACAACACTCAAGGTGTGGCTTCCCCAAGGCAGAGTCCAGCAATAGGACAAGGGGGCACGGGGGGCTCAAGCTCTGCCAGGGGAAATTGAAGTTGGAGATGGGAAAAAACTTCTTTGCAGAGAGAGTGCTCAGGCATTGGAATGGGCTGCCCAGAGAGGGGGTGGATTCCCCATCCCTGGAGGTTTTTCAGCTGAGCTTGGCCGTGGCACTGAGTGCCATGATGTGGTAAAGGGAGTGGAGTTGGCCCAAGGGTTGGACTTGATGATCTCGGAGGTCTTTTCCAACCCAATCCATTCTATAATTCTATGATTGTGAGGCCACAGATTGGCTCTGTGTGTTGTGTGTGAGGTCATGTGCAAGTCTATGGGTGTGTGTAGGGATATTCCTAGAGTTAGTTTTGGTTTTAAAATGTCCTGGAAATTTAACTGAACTCTCCCATGGAATCAATCCAAAATAGGGGACTTGGCATGGCTTTACTTGTATATCTTTCTTATGCATTTGTCCAATCAAAATGATAATGTAGACAAACTGTGGACTGCAAAGCGTATTATCCAGCAATATCTCATTATTATGCAAAAAATCAGATATTCACAGCAACTGTCTCATCTATTTATTGTTTGGTTACTCATCTGGAAATTTTAATACTTTCTTCAGGGGCAGGGGCTGGCAATAAAAAAATAGATCTATATATCAAACCTTTAACTTCCAGCCATCATTGTGTGCCATAATACAGATGGAGTAGCTATCAGCTCTCTTTACCGTGTTGGTTTATTTACTTCAACTAAGAATAAAGATTTAAAGAGAACACAACAACAAAGTCTACTGCAAGCTACATTTTCATGTTCCAAAGTGGAAAAACCTTGGCACATAATGACCATAATAAAAGACTGACCAATATGCATCTCTACAACTAATTAATTTATTTCAACTATACACACAACTTTAACCTTCAAACTTCTCTGGTTTTTCCAAATACATCAGTCAGTCTACTGAGACACATCAACTCACCTGCACCTCTGGATCTGTGGGTCACATCTGGGCTCCAACAGTATTATCCAGAGCTTTTGCTCCTTAGTTTAGTGAAACACTGGATGAACTACATGTCTCACTGCAAGCACTTGAGCAGTCCTATTGAATCTCCAGCAGGGCTACACATTATCTCTAAAGGGGTCACAGCCCCAAACCAGAGAGTTCAATACACAACTCTTGGGAAGCATTTCAGTCTTGTCACCAAATTCAGCACCTGCAATTGCAGCAATAAGAAAGTGGCTTTTGTAGGCTGAGCCTGTGAAAGCATTTGAGCTGCCATTGTGCCACTGCAGCTTCGTGTACCACACGGCAATAATATCAGAAGAGGATCCAATCTTCTGAAAACTAATAGAGCCTGATTTTAAGGGCACAGCTGGTTTTTCTCCAGTCATACATACTTACATCCTGCCATGTCCAAGCTCTCTTCTGTGGCCTCCTATTGCAATATCAATTTGCTGCTAAAGCAATTGAGACTGTTCAAAGGACACAGTGGAACTCATGCTCTAAGTTCTTTCTGTATACGTGTTCTAAGTGCTTTACTCTCTCACTGCATTAGCAGATCATTTTTGCCCTGTGGTTGCAGGACCCTTGGGTGCAGCCTCCCCTGCTGGGTGTGGAGCCCCAGTGCTGTGGGGGACAGGACCCTGCCAGCCCACTGAGCTCCACACACCTGGGGCTCCTTGCAGTGCTGAGATTCTACAGGAGAAAATAAAAACCAGGAAAAAATAATTCCCAGCGCAGCTGGTTCCCACAGCTCCGTGTGTTGTCAGCCCCAACTCCACTCCCACAGCTCCAGAGCTGCCTCTGCTCTGCTCACTCTCACAGACACTCAACTCAATCAAGATGCATATTTATCAAATCACACACAGGTTTCTCCTCACAAAAGGCTTTCTAGGAAACACATCAGCTTTCGATATCCCAGCCCCACTGGATTATTAAAAATAAACAAGAACCCATGAAAGGAGAATGTACCTCTTGGCTGGCATGTGATCATACCCCATTTTCATATTTTGGTTCACAATTTCTTTATATGAATTGCAATGTTACTATTAAAATCATATTTTGATAAAAATCATATAAAGAAAACTTAATATAAGACCTGTATGATGCGGGAGGACCAAACAGAGAGTTAGATGGGAAAGTGCTGCCACACACTCTGTTCTTGAGCCCCCTTGCCAGGAAGAATCTCTTCTGCCTGCAGTGGGGCAGGCCTGAATGAAAGCACTAAAGCTTCCTAAGTGGTTCCCCTGGCTGCTGGCACTGCTGAGGTCCTTGGCACTTCACCCCCAGGTACCAGGCTTGGTGTGACAGCTGATTGGGAAGAGCCACAAACCTACAGAGGAATGGAAACTGGAGGAGGAGACATGGAAGACTTTCAAGAAATGAATCTCTGTGAATACTAACCTATTCCAGCATAATTCCCACTCTTCTTGTTTCATAATTTCATAATCTAGTTTCTATTCACTACTTTGTTTTGCAAATTAATTAGTGTAGAACTGAGAACCTGAATGAAGTAATAGTGGACTCGAAGTATTTACTCTCTGCACCTCAAGTGTTCTGGAATGAAATGATCCCTTTGCAGACCCCCACTGAAATCAAACTCCATGTTCTACAGGCATTTGAACTCATCAAATAATCCACAGGATCTTAACCTTACTTTTTAAAATGAGACATTCCTCATGCATTGTTTTCTGCCTGGCAAACTGCTCCCAGGTTTGGGATGCTGGTGCAACCTGAACAAAGCACACCATGGCCCAGAGCATCACAATCTCTGCTCAAATCACCCATGGCACTCATGCTTCTGTCTGCAAGCACTGCATTTCTCTAAAATCTTCATTTTCTGTACGTTGCAGTAAAAGATTTTTCATTTCCATAAACTATTTTTGGTTGGAGAGAGAAAACAATAATCACTGAAATGTCCCAAGTAAAAGCCAGCCCTCCCAAGCTAATTCACAGCTTCCTTATCTGTTCTGGATGCTCTGCAATAGAAGTGATCAGTCAAGAAAAGATGCACTGGCCTTGGGGGGATACTTAGTTTGGCAGCCAAGAGCTCTCAAAACTTGTTCTATGTCTTAAAAAATAATCTAGTGGCAATGCTTGAAAGTGGTTGTGAAACACCGAGTGATTGATGGGGTTATTATCACCTACTGCTTCTGTTTACCCCAAATTAATCTCGAATAGAGTTCCTTGTAAATTATTTAGCTGTTGATACTCACTATCCTTAGAGAAATCAGGAGTGAAGTTGAGTCTGGGAAGAAGGGAGGGGTTGAGGAAGGTGGTTTAAGATTTCCTTTTATTTCTCATTACTGGCAAAGCAGAAACCCTTTGTTTGATATGACAACTGGTCTCATTTTTACCTGTGTCTTCTTTCTATATCACTGTTAGTGAAAGAAAAGGCCAAGTAATTTCTGATTAGGAGAGGACTGGAAATTCAAGAGTTTAAAGAGGAAGGACATGCACCTCCTTCATCAGAGGATATTCTCAAGTGCATGTTCAGTGAGTGGGATGGTCCAAACCACAGCACTGTTTTAGAATATGTTACAACAGGCAGGTGTCAGTGGTATTTCTATACTTTCAACTCACATGAATACCAGTAACAGTGGAATTTCACTATGTTGCCATAGAGAGAGCAGAGGAAAATTCCCCCAGCACATTTTTCCCACACAAACTGCTGAAGATATGCAGTAACTGCTGAAATTCATCTTTTATTGACTCTAAATAACTTGGTATGTGACCATGCTTTTTTATTTATTTCTGCTTATGGATTCTGACCTTTGGGTTTGCTTCCTCCCCATTCTGTCACCCAGCAGGACAACTTCTTACCTGGTTCTCCATGACAGTTCAAGAGAAGGTAAATGGTTGGGTTGATGTTTTCTTCCTTCTGCTGATTCTGTTCTGTTGCGGGGGTTGGTTAAAGAAGGTGCAGGAGTCCCAGACAAGTCCTGTGGTGATTAGATGTGCCAGTGTCAGACCCACAGCTGTTGAGTGAGCCCCTGGCAGCAATGCTGCCTTCCAACAAACACCTTTGATGCACACTCTGTACACGGGTTCTTGGTTGCTGGTGCCGAGAACCTTCTGGCAGTGTGGCACCGTGCCCAGCCAGAAGAGCTGAGCCCATTTGTTCAGCCCTGCACATCACACAGGGCCATCCCTGGGGGCTGTGCTGAGTCCTCTGCCTTCAGCCCCTTCCCCTACACCAACAGTGTCCCATTGGGTCTATCAGCTGCTTTGTTCTTTATCTCACGTGTTACCACTCCCCTGCTCAAATCAGAATATCTGACCCATGGAGAAAGACAGACAGAGGGGGTTTAGGCACCGGTGGCTGCCAAAAAGACAGGTTGTGAGAAGGCAGACACTTGGGAAACCCATGGAAACCAGATGGCTTGTCAAAACATATGCTAGATAAGAGCACAGCCTGCAGGCACTGGGAGGAAGACAAGCCTGTGGCAAAGGATGGCATCAAGGAGTGAGTGAAATCACACAGGGAGCACTGCAAGGAAGAGCAAAGCCCAAACTGGAGATTCACCCAAGGAAGTGCAGATGAGATTAAATCTGTGCCAAAGTGCATATTAAAATTCAGCCCCCAAACTGGAGATAGAGAGAGATGCAACATTTGTGTGCCAGCAAATTTTCAACTTTCTCAAATCTGGCTCTTTCTACCTGAAATAAAACTGGTCATGTACTACGAACACAACAAGCATTTTAACTCATTTCCACAGTAACTGAAGACTACTTTCCATTACAAAACATTATATCCAGCTGTTGCCACAGGAGACCTCAGAAAAAACTAAGAGCAGAGTCAGGTACCAAATATTTAAACAAATTTCAGAAGCTGGATTGATGGCACATATCCAACATACTGCCCATTTCTCTTCATATCATAAGATGTAAACATGTAAAATAATTTGGATGCACTGAATGCACAGGGGATTGTTATTCCTGTCTTCACAGGATAATAGAATGGTTTGGGTTGGAAGGGCCTTTCCCCACATCTCCTCCTGTGTGTACCAGTGCAAGTAATTTCTGTGGCAGGACAAGCACAGAAACAGCTGGATGGGGCAGGTGTTCCCTGCAGAGAAAACAATGGTGAAACAAGACCAAAGAAACAGAGATGGTGGGCCCAAAGGACAAGCATCAGATGGATGAAACTAACTCTGAACAGTGAATTTAAAACAGAAAATTCCCATTTATTTGTATGGATGAACATCTTGGCTGGTGCACAAGCAGCAAACAACCAAATAGTGAGGAAAGACCACACCATCCTGTTGGATCTGTGGAGAAAGAGAAGGACACAAATGTGCAGCAGGACCAACCAGGAGCACACCCTGCAGTTACAGGGACCAGGAAGGAAGGTGACCCGAAGGGATGGAAGAGAAGAGATGTCAGGACAGGCAACCTTTGCTCTTTTCCTCCACAAACACACTATCAGAAGCCACCATGCTCCTGTTTCACTGGGCAGTTGTGTGGCCACCAGCTGAAGGCACATCCCATGATCGTTTTCTTTCCTTGGACTCTGGGAAGCCACAGAAACCTCAAAACTGCCAAGAGCAGGTAAGTAACAAGAATAAAATAATAAACCCCAGAAAAAGGCAAAAGAGAAAGGGCACAAACATGGTTTGCATATAAGAATGAGAATCAAATCTGGGCCCCTGAGTTGAGGCAAGAGATTGAGGGGCTGGAGCGGGGCCAGAGAAGAGCAACGAGGCTGGAGAAGGGAGTGGAGCACAAGTGCTGTGGGGAGAGGCTGAGGGAGCTGGGGGTGTTTGTGCTGGAGAAGAGGAGGCTGAGAGGTGACCTCAGCACTGTCTGGAAGTGCCTGAAGGGAAGTTGTGGCCAGGTGGGGGTTGGTCTCTTCTCCCAGGCACTCAGCAATAGGACAAGGGGGCACGGGGGGCTCAAGCTCTGCCAGGGGAAATTGAAGTTGGAGAGCAGAAAAAACTTGTTTGCAGAGAGAGTGCTCAGGCATTGGAATGGGCTGCCCAGAGAGGGGGTGGATTCCCCATCCCTGGAGGTTTTTCAGCTGAGCTTGGCCGTGGCACTGAGTGCCATGATGTGGTAAAGGGACTGGAGTTGGCCCAAGGGTTGGACTTGATGATCTGGGAGGTCTTTTCCAACCCAATCCATTCTACGATTCTATGAAATGTATCATTTGGTCTCTGCTGCTATTTTTGCTGTTAAGCTTCTGGTGCTGTCACTGTGCCCAAATTCTTTCCAGGGAATGGTGCAACTGCTGTGCTGAGTCCTTGTGACCTGATCAGTTTTAAGAAGCCAAACCTACTTCAAAAGAACAAACTAGAAACTCAGATAATTCTGCAGGTTCAACACTGGTGTAAAATGCCAAGTAAATGAGAAGTCCTGGCAAATGATTTACTCGTGTTTGTTTTGGAAATTACCAATACTACACCATTCTGTAACTCCATTCCTTCAAGATTCCCTTCCCTTCCCTTCCCTTCCCTTCCCTTCCCTTACCTTCCCTTCCCTTCCCTT
>VWZD01013834.1:553477-593731 GCA_013396695.1 Sakesphorus luctuosus | reverse complement strand
AGAGTGCTCAGGCATTGGAATGGGCTGCCCAGAGAGGGGGTGGATTCCCCATCCCTGGAGGTTTTTAACCTGAGCTTAGCCGTGGCACTGAGTGCCATGATGTGGTAAAGGGACTGGAGTTGGCCCAAGGGTTGGACTTGATGATCTTGGAGGTCTTTTCCAACCCAATTGATTCTATAATTCTGGGATGCTGTGCCCAGAGAGGGGCAAAAAGGCTTGAGCACTGCCCTGGTAGCAGAGCTCTTGGTGGTAAGTGCAGCAGGGAGGTCGTGCTGCTCTGAAACCAGCCTGACTCACTAATCCCAAGGTTTAACACTCTGAGGAAGGACAAAGGAACCAACAAGTGACACCACTGATTAGTCATCTGGAAACACATGACTGACAGCCCATCACTTCATGCTATAAAAGCCCAGCACCACCTTTTAGTGCAGGGTCTTCTCATGCACCCCTTCCTAGAGTGCATGTGGAGATCCTCCCTCGAGGGGATGCCCCTCGTGGTTATTCCTCAAGGCTGAGTGAAGGAGGTTTGCCTGTGATTGTTGGTATTGGCTGAGTACCATCAGTCTCTACTTAGTAATAGATTTTCCTGGCTTTGATATAATTGTTTCAATTCTGCTTCAGAAATAGTGCACTGTACTAGTAGTTATAGCTCCTATATTGTGTAGAAAATAATTCTGATTAAAATATTATTGTGTAATATAATTGTCATAATTGTCATAATTTAAATAAGAAATGTATATATATATAAAGAGATATACATATATATACATATACACACACACACATATGGTTTGCCATCCTTAATCCTGTGGGACAGAGTTGTACAAAAGTTCAATTACCCCAACACAAACCTTTAGAAACAAAGGGTTGATTAAGTCTGGAGCTAAGACTGGATCCAGCCACACCCAAACTCCTCCCTGAGAAGGAGTTTAGAAACCAAGGGGGTCCTTTCTGTCCCTCATGACTCAACAGGAGGGCTTCTCTCCTAAACCATTCTACCCACATCACTCATTCATAGCAGGCTCTGTTCGGTGCTTTCAGTGCTAGAATAGCTGGAGAACAGCCCACATTACTTGCTGACTTCTTATATTCCTGCTGATACAAAACATGGAACTGAGCCCAGCCCAGGTATCCCCAGCTGTGCAGAAACCACATCACTGACAGCACTTAAATACACACCCTCAGATGACCTGCATTGTTAAAAGGAGATAATCTGGTATGCACACTAAGAAAGAAAAAAAATATTTGTCTTGGGTATTTTTAATATAAATACTTTTCCACCAATGAGCACAACTAAGATTATGCAACTGTCCAAACCCCTCAGACTGAGCCACAAAATAAATCCATAGGAATGTGGCTTGGGGAAGCTGCTCCCTGTGAAAGTCTGTGTTTGGTACCTTGCACACAATTTCCACTGATGGATGGCAAAAAGCCCCAGCTGAGGTTGGACTGAACAGCTCTGGGCATGCAAACAGCTTTCATCAAAACTAAGGAAAACGGTCCCATGAAGTGCTGCAAAAATGGTGAAAGCAAAGCCAGGGCTGCTGGCAGAGCCAGGGCTGAGCAGGAGCTGTGCTGGGAACGGCTCTGCACTCCAGGCTTCCCGTTGGGAATCCTCCCACGTGCCTGGACCAGCACAGCTGATACCAGCAGGGCTTCCCCAGCCCTGCACCCTCCCAGGGGAGACAAATGTGCTTCTGCTCAATTTACTGAGTGCCATTCTTTGGGACTGAAAACCCCCAAGTTCCTCTTTACTCTGAATGAACTCTAAAGACCTGGCACATCTCAGACACAGGACTTGTCCAAGTGTCTCAGCTGCAATCCCTCCCCTGCCCAGTCCTGTGGTCCTGCCCATGCCAGTCAGGTCCTGTCTCACAGCCTGTCAGTGGGCTGGGCAGGCACAGCCTGGCACCTTTCCAGAGGGCAGATCTGTGTGTGTTACAGCTCAGTCCATGGCACTGCTGTCAGACCCACAGCTAAACACTGGCCTTGGATCCAAGGGTGCCAAAGCTGAAGTGTTGGATCCCAGCCAGAGGCGGCTCAGGAGCACGAGGGATGGGAACAGAGGAGTGTCACGTGGCTCACCCTTTATCCTCCTCAGTACTTGAGAAGGATCCAGAGCTTTCAGAGCTTCCAGACACACTCGCCCTGGGAAAGCAGCGGGCAGGTATTTGTGTGTTTGACAGTTTGCTCTGCTCCACAATCAGGTGCCTCCAAGCCCCACAGCAACTCCTTTGGCTCCTTCTCAGCCATTCCACCCTGGAGCTCTGGGAATGTTTCTGCCATGTGCCTCGAGGTCTGTGAATAACCATTCAAAGCCATTCTCTGGGCTTTGCCGTGACTTTTGGGTGCCTTTCAAGAAAAACAAAAGACTTTCTTCAAAGCAAAATAAATCTGCTCTTTCACTACAAGTAACTGTACTTCACATGGAACTGGAACCAAACCACAAAACAGAGGCAGAAAAATCCATGGGTTTGGTACTTGCAAGTTTCTAATTGTGTTTGTAGTGAAAATCCAGATTTCTGAGGTTGACTTTGCCATGATGACCCCAAGGAATCATAGAATCACAGAATGGATTGGGTGGGAAAAGACCTCCGAGATCATCAAGTCCAACCCTTGGGCCAACTCCAGTCCCTTTACCACATCATGGCACTCAGTGCCACGGCCAAGCTCAGCTGAAAAACCTCCAGGGATGGGGAATCCACCCCCTCTCTGGGCAGCCCATTCCAATGCCTGATTACTGAGTATTGTACTTGACCCTTACTGAAGTGGGAAGCAGGTCTCTTCAGGGTGAGCTACTGGCAGAGCAGGCCATTCCATGGCACAGCAGAGTGGCAGGGCTTGTTGCTGTGCCAGACACAGCCCCTTCCCTGCCATGCCCACCGCTCACCTCAGGGCTCTGTGCCAGCTGCTCCTTCCTCCTGCAGCAAAGCAACCCCAGCCCATCCTCTCCTCCCCTGCACTGAGGCTGAAAGGACAAAGGAGAGCAACATCCCAGCCTTGCAGCCCCTGCCCAGAGCCTGGCAGGTGGGGGGCAGAACCTGGCTGTGGTTTTCTCTCTGCTGCTCCAAGGTCAGGGGCACGCTGAAGGTGAATGTCGTTTTAGCTCCAGTGGTGGCTGCTTGGAGTGAGAACTTTGGTGAAACATCTTTCCAACAATCATCAATGGGCATCAGTCTCCAGGAGCGAAAGCTGGAACATCTTTTGCATTTAAGCCACTTGGACAGGAACAGAAAGAGCTGAACAGCTTTGAGAATAAAACCATCTATTCCATGCAGGAATTATGAGAAAAAGATGCTAAATACATTGAATTAAAAAAAAAAGAAGGTGGTTTTTTTTTTAATTATTGCTTTTCCTGTAAAGGTGCTTGCCCAGCCCTTGCCGTCAGCAGCCCAGGGAGCTCCTGGGTGGAAGGCAGGCAGGGCTGTGCAGCTTTAACCAGCCCCAGCACTGGGCAGGAAGGTGGGAACTGCCTTTGGGAGGCTGTGAAAAGGCCTTGTCTGCCTGATTTACACAGGTATGGTGTGAATGGCTCAGAGGCTGAGGCCTGCTCAGCCAAACACCCATGTGTGCATGAAATTAGAATGTCAACATTTGATTCATGCTGCCAGGCTGTGACTGTGAAACAAATTATGTCAGTGGGTGGCAATTGCAATATTAGTCTAAGCAGATAACATTTGGCTAAAAGGAGGGGCTCAGTTCACATCCTTCTCCCTACCATTTTAATATGGCAGCATCACTACACTTAGAGGGGCTGGAATTTTGGCAGAGTGGGAAAAAATATGGAGACAAACAAAGATAAGAGAGGGTTTATGGTAAAGCACAAGCAGCATGACCCAAATAAAGGCTCAGATCTCCTGGCTGCTCCTCTTCTCTCCTCACACCTGCACCTTGCACAGCTCAGAGTCTGGACATTTTGGCACCCCCAACCCCACCCCCACTTCATGATTGGAAAATCAGTGACTGAACACAGTGAAATGAAAGTGCCAAACAGCATCACCAACTGCACGTTAAAGCTGTCTCTGTAGGGGAGAGGTGCCATTTACTAATTAATTTTTTATTAAAAAAGCCTTGGAAATGTTTGGCTTGAGCTACCAAACTTTTAAACACATGGAAATAATGCTCTAAGTCTGACTTCTTGTCAATTACTAAGAAATACAAATTAGTTTTTTAGAAGGCTGAAAGAAAAACAAGTTTTTCTAAGTTGCTCCCAGCATTTTCAAGTGCCTTCCCATGAAATCAACAGTTTTTGAGGAGTGAAGTCAACGTTTTGTAGCAAATTTGATTTTAGAATAAAAAGGACATATTTGAAACCAATAGAGGATAATTAAAGATAACTGGTTTTATTTCAGAGTTAATTAAGAAATAGACAAAACTCACTATGCTGTAAAAATGGAAGATATCCCAAGAAACAGTAATGGTTATTTTCTTCTGGTTCCTTTAATTATCAAAAAGTCCCAGTATCAGAACACAGTATTACCACAGAATCTGTCAGAATCCTGGCTCAAATTTTTTTATTCCTTTTTATTAACTAGAAAAATGGCAGAACAACCATTTAAAATTTTATTCCATAGCAAACACCCACGCTGTTAAAGTTAATACTGTGAAAACTCTAACCTGTGGCAGTGAAATGTTTACAGAAGTGGCCACCCATTCAGCTGCAAACCCAGGAACTGTTATCAGCTTCCTACTCAATGATCAGGGACACCGAGTTTAGAATTCTGCCAGAGATTCATTTATCAGCTTTATCCTCCAGCTTATAAAAACTACCTTAATCTGAGAGCCATGAGGAGGGGAATGGCTTGTAGCGCCCTGCTGTGCCCATCACCCTGTGGGCCCTGTTGCAGAGCAGTGCCAGCCCTGCCCCTGTGCCCAGAGCTGTGGCTTTCCCTGCAGGTCTCAGCACTGGGGCAGCTTCTCAGTGCCTTCCTCACTTGAGGAATTCCACTGGAGTTCACGGGCCAAATTAATCACTGGATAACCCCCTTGGCTCCCCCAGTTGGGCTCAATGGGACCATTCTCTGCAGTACAGCAGGACTGGGCACAGGGACTTCAATGGGAGCAAGATGGGGAAGATAATGAGAACCCCAGAGCATTTATTCATCAGACTTTGCAAAGATTGATTTCAATGGACTTGGGCAAACACAGAGTGTAGGAACACACGTACATGTGTGTGGCCCAGCTCCAATCTCTGCCTGTGCTGCCAGTGCAGTTACTGTGGGGTGTAACAGTCATTTCCAGACCCCTCTCAAAGCTCCTGCTTCTCTAGGAAACTGTCCTTTAAAAATATCTTTGTGGGAAGAGACTATAAAGATTCAAATATTTACCTACTTGGAAAAACAAACAAACAAACAACCAGACAGAAAATGCAGATATGACTGAGTCCCTTAATTCAATTACATGTATTGTACTTAGGGCAGATGCNATAAAATAAAATAAAATAAAATAAAATAAATCTGCTGGCATTAGAAGTTACAACTTTGTCAACAAACAAACAAAACAATGGGAATGTATTTCTTTGGTTCAGCACACCCCCCTCTCCACCTCAATCCCCCAGTAAATAATAAGAATATAATAANCGGGCCAAATTAATCACTGGATAACCCCCTTGGCTCCCCCAGTTGGGCTCAATGGGACCATTCTCTGCAGTACAGCAGGACTGGGCACAGGGACTTCAATGGGAGCAAGATGGGGAAGATAATGAGAACCCCAGAGCATTTATTCATCAGACTTTGCAAAGATTGATTTCAATGGACTTGGGCAAACACAGAGTGTAGGAACACACGTACATGTGTGTGGCCCAGCTCCAGTCTCTGCCTGTGCTGCCAGTGCAGTTACTGTGGGGTGTAACAGTCATTTCCAGACCCCTCTCAAAGCTCCTGCTTCTCTAGGAAACTGTCCTTTAAAAATATCTTTGTGGGAAGAGACTATAAAGATTCAAATATTTACCTACTTGGAAAAACAAACAAACAAACAACCAGACAGAAAATGCAGATATGACTGAGTCCCTTAATTCAATTACATGTATTGTACTTAGGGCAGATGCTACAATATGACCTTTACAAATAATGACAGAGAGTGGGAAAAATCCCAGGAGCAGATTGAAATTCCCTGTCACTTCACCTACTTCAGGGTATGTGTTTTTGAAATCTTTTCAGAGAGGAAGATTTTTCAGCCAAATCTTTCAGAATTGGCCAAAATGGCAAAAATAGGTTCAAAATAGGTTCTTTCTCTCTATGATATAAAATATCATTCTACTGAGTTTCCAAAGTCCTCATAAAATAAAACAAAATAAAATAAAATAAAATAAAATAAAATAAAATAAAATAAAATAAAATAAAATAAAATAAAATAAAATAAATCTGCTGGCATTAGAAGTTACAACTTTGTCAACAAACAAACAAAACAATGGGAATGTATTTCTTTGGTTCAGCACACCCCCCTCTCCACCTCAATCCCCCAGTAAATAATAAGAATATAATAAGCTAAATAAAACTAAAAAAAAAAACACACACAAAAAAGGGTGAATTGAAAACTATTTTTGTCTCTTTGCACTACTTTATGGCAAGGAAAAAGGTCTGGGCAGAGCTCATTTTCAAAGCTCAGCTATTCACCCTGTACAGAAAAATAAGTGTAAACAATCCAACTTCTCCAAAGGTAATTTGGCAACAGAGCTTACAAAGAGGAAAGCAGAAAAGACAGCACTAAGACTGCAGGAAAGATTCTTTCTTTCTGGTGTGCTGACAGCCCGGTAACTTCTCCATTATGATGGGAACCACAGCATAAAGATTGCATTATCATCTGTGGTTAACTGTCAAATGCATTTTAATGCTTTATTTGGGAGAGCTGAGTTAAAGACAAAACAATCCTTCTCTGCTTAATCTGTCCATCTCTGAGGATGTAAATACAGCTCATAGTGGTGTGGCAGAGTGTGGGGAGTTAACTGTATTCTTTCAGCTTCGTGTAGATTCCTGAAGATCAGAGAGCTGAGTAAACAATATTTTGATGTAAACAGATTATCAACATGAGAGGAATGACCGTCTGGTCACCTGTGGGGGTTTATTCACTTAACACTTCCACCCCATAAAGACAATTGTGTGCAATCAATGCATATAGGGCCTTTCAGTGGGTTGCCAAGTGACCCGGAGTGTCCACACAAGAATGCCCGATGTACAGAGGGGCTGCTCCCAGCCCAGGCAAACCAACACACACCCAGGATATTTTAAACTTAATTCAGCGCGTTATGAAGGTTGTGACAGGCACAGTGGCCGACCAGAAAGCCCTTCAAAATCTGACTTTATAAAGTTGGATGTCCCACGTGTGTAAAGAGTTTAATTTGGGAACAAGTGAGGCACAGTGCAGAGCTGTAGCTGGTTCAAATAGGAAAAGCCAACCCAGCAGGGAAGCACTGAATATTCATTCACTGCAAGGCACAGCAGTCATTTTACAATCCAGGCTTCAATATATGAGCAGATCGTTTGTCTAAGATTGTATATGCATTCTCTCATTTTCCTCATCTCTGGAAACTATTTTAGTAAAAGCCTAGAAGCTGTTTTCAACAGTTTCTTCAGAATTTCTAAAGAAAGGAAAGAAAGTTGAATGGCATCACATTGCCCCATACAACCATGAAAACCTGTTTTGTGGGACATTCTTGAAACCAGCCCAGAAAGAAACCCTTAAGAGGTTTTGTATTTATTTACCCATTCTCTCCACACCACCCACTTGATAGGTTTTATATTCAAATGCAAAACATATCTGCTTTTGTTCTATGGATTCGGTCTGATTTCGGTTTGATTTACAGAACAAATCCTGAGAAATCCATCTTTGGCCAGATTTTCATTTTCTAATAGCTGCACACAGCAAACTTCCAGCCCTCCAAGCTTCTCTAAATCACTTGCAATGATAGTTCAGTTTACTGTGACAGTCAAAGGCTCCTCAGAGACCACAAGGCTTTGACCAAAGTTGTTGCTTGCTGGATCACTAATGCTGTTTTCTACAGAATACCTCTCCCAGCTCACAAAATGTTTTCTTTACAAGATGTCAGTGAGCTCTGTGTTCCCCAGGCTGTGCTGACAATACATGGGCAGAACGAGGATCTGTGGTGACAAAAGTGATATCTCAGTCATATGTGTCACACAGGCCTAAGTTTGTAAATGCTGGGGATTTCAAAAAGATCATTTTTATTAATGTATAGAGGTTTGGTGTTGTTTTGGGGGGGTTTTGTTTGGCTTTTGTGTGTGTGTGTGTGTGTGTGTGTGTGTTTGGTTTGTTGGGCTTGGGTTTTTTTTTGTTTTTTTTGAGGGGATTCATATTTATGAATGTTTTGGGAGAATTTTACAGAGGCCTGACAACATTTTATTGAGGGAACCCTCTTCTGAAGTGCTGCCTAGGTCTGAGTTCATGGAGGTTGTTACTGGAGATCTGAGCTCCAGGTAACCAGGACCTACTCAGGGGACTCAGCTTCCCAGATTTGTAGACTTCAGCCCAGGACACTCAAAGCATCACCAACTTACATTTGCACAAAGTTCCTCTGAACACAACCAGGTGAGCTGAGTTCACACAGAAACCCTTCCTGTGCTGCTGTTAATGATGGTGAAGCTGCTCTGTGGGTGATCCCTGGGCAGTGGGCACGTGGCAGTTCCTCCAGTGAGAAGGCAGGAGTGGGAGCTGCTCTGTGCCCTGGAGACCTGTGAGGGAGTGTCTTGGTTTGAGGGAAAAACCAAAATGCTTACCAAAAACAAGAGGAGAGGATTCCTCCTCAATAATCACGTCACTTTATTAAATTTAAGAAAAGGAACTTTAATTAGAAAATGGATATAAGAAGGATAATTGTTCTTAACTACTATATATATACTTATATATGTAGATATGGATATAACTGTAAACAGATCAGAGCAAACTACTCCCCCAGCACCAAAGGTAAAACCAAAAGAGAACAACCCCCAAAGGGTCGGTTCCTCCTGGAGCAGTTACATTTACGGACAGTGTCAGTGTCACACCTGGGCTGGCTGAGAGGGGAATTCTCAGTCTGTTCCCAGCGAGGCAGAGACAAGGGGTGGACACTCACAGGTTACAGGATGGAGCCTTTTTCATGGAGGAAAAGCAGACTCTCTCTCTTTGTCCTTTGTTCAAAGAAGAAGAAGAAAAAGCTGGGAGTGGGGGAATGGTGATAATTCCCAGGAATCTCCTTGCAGTTTGAGTCGGTCCCCAGGAAGAAAAACAGGTCTGCAGCATGTCCTGAAGCAGCTGTGACTCTTCTCTGTCTCTCTGAAGCTCAGGGTGCCCAGAGATGGAGAGGGAAAAGCAAAGAGCAGAGCCAGAAAAGGAGCTCTCACCAGCAAGCAGTGGCTCCTTTTTCTGCAGCTGCCCAAAGAAAACCCAAAAGTCCCACCAGTACACAGGGAAAAAGAAAAAAACCTTTCTCCACTCCCAGGTGCTGGGGTTCTGTTTCTCACCTCCACCCCACCATTAAGTTGGAATCTGAAAGACATCAGCCATCCTTTGTCCTCAGTCCTGACACTCCAAGCCCAAACCTTTGTGTTGGTTGGGTGAGAAAAATTCTCTGAGGGGGCTCCTCCCATCCCCACCCTGCTGTGTTTGAACCTTTAACAAACGTGTCCAGGGAAGGGTCTGGAGCACAGGTCTGCTGAGGATCAGCTGAGGGAGCTGGGGGTGTTCAGCCTGGAGAAAAGGAGGCTCAGGGAGCACCTCATTGTGCTCTACAGCTTCTGACAGTAGCCACATGAGGGTTGGTTTCTCTTCCCAAGGACCAAGTGACAGAATGAGAGGAAATGGACTCAAGTTGCACCAAGGGAGTTTAGGTTGGGTATTGGGAAAAATGTTTATATGGAAAACCTTGTCAAGCAATAGAACAGGCTGCCCAGGGAAGCAGCAGAGTTCCCATCCCTAAAGGTGTTGGAAAGATGTGTAGATGTGGCACTTAAGGACATGGTTTAGTGCTGAGCTTGGCAGTGCTCAGTTAAAGCTTGGACTTGATGATCTTAGAGTTCTTCTGCAGTCTAAACGGTTTTGTGATTCCAAGGACTTGATTGGGCTTTTATCAGTAGATGTTTGGGTTTTGGTTAAAACAAAACTAAAATGGGTCTGAAGTTATGAATTTATTTGGTCTTTTATTTCTGGAGTCAGGATGTTGCCTCTCTGAACACCAAAGGCAATGGCATAGTCAAGCAGCAATGCCCACAGGTGCACTTTGGGTGTGAGACTGTGCCGTGTTATCCAGGTGAAACTCAGCAACACTGATCCTGAAGTGCTGTCCTCCCTCCCTCCCAGTCAGAGCATGAGGAAAGAAGGAGAAATGTTCCTGTACAAATGTTTCTAGAGAACTTGTTCCAAGCAGCTTGTTCTTTTACAACACAGAAAGTGTCTGACACAGCCCCAGGATCCCCAAGACTCCAAGAGTAAACACTGGGAGTTGACAGAGCTTGTTCACCTGGAAAGGTCTGTGGAGAAAGGGCATCAACTGCTCCCGCACTGCCAGGGACACAAGGCCCCCCCAGCACCTGGACCACTGCTCCTTTCAGTCTGGTTTTTAAGCACACGAGGCCAAGCTGCAGACTGCTCAGAGGGTGGCTCTCAGCACTGCTGCACTCAGGGAGTTCTGGATCAGAGGGCAAGATTAAACCTCCCATTCCCCTCCATCCTCCTGAGCCCCAGGGCAGAGGGGTTCCTGCAGCTCTGAGGAGCATTCCCTCTGCCCACACGGAGGGATGGCAACTTTAACATCCCTGCTGCTTGGAGGGAACTTCCTAGGAAGAGAAAGAGAGTTGTGATGTGTTTCCATGTCACAGGAATTCAGCAACAAAGTGCTCATTTTCCCTTAAAGCACTGATGAAATTAAGTTCAGAGCAGTTGAAATACCAGGCCAAGTTCTTTAATGTTGCTGGACAAGAGAGGACACCTCAGCCTGGTGTACCTGAACAGGTAACCTGGAAAGCTGGAGCAGAGACCATGTAGGACTGACTGCAGCTGGTAACACTGCGAAGGAAGCAGTGAGGGCCTCACTGGAGGGATCTCCAGGGAACACTTGACCAGCTCTACATCACCAGTCTTGGGGAAATCTATCCTCAAAACACTGTCATCCTTCCCGTCACTGGTAACAAAGGAACTGCTCACTACTAATTTCTGAGTCTGTGGACAGATTAAAGGACTGCACAAGTGTGTTTCAACAACACTGAAAAGCTTTTCCACATAAAGTAGCCAATTTACTGTTATGGTTACACGTAAGTCAATTAAAATGTTTTATTTGCAAGGATTTGAATCCCTTGCCTTCATTAACATTTAGCAGTAAATGGGAGAAAAAAGGTAAATAAAATATTATCTGGCTTTTTAAAGGTCATTCCAGTTTGATCATTATAAAAAGCCAGGTAGCAACACAGAATATGCCCCTTTGTGTGGATTTAATACAACCAGCCAGTGCAGAACAGGATCAGCAGAAGACAGCAAACAAGAAGTCGGTGGCTGGAGAGCCTCTAATGCTGGTGTTTAATGTGTGCTTAATTACAGCCACCCTTTGTTCATCTGACTTGAGATAATTTTCCTTTTTTCCTTAAACCTCCCATCATAAATCACCCTCATCACAGAGCACTGAACTGATGCACCTACTCTTAGCACCTGCTTTTAAACAACCCTAGGCTAGCAATCCAAAGTGATGAAATGACATACCTAATACTTTGCATGCCTTTCCCAAAGGAACAGCCAGCCAGGTTCTGGAATCTGGGTCCTACCTAGGCTGGAGGGTGCTCAGGAGGGCAACCCCTCCACGGTAATTATGCACTTATTGCAGGGTCTTACTTCAAGAGCTTTCATATTGGTGTTTATTAACAAGAGTAACATGGTATTCAAAATTCATTATCACAAACCTCTTCTAAATGAAGATTTTTATTATTTGTAAATAGATATAAAACTAGTGAGGCAGGAAGACTGTGTTATATATATATATGTGTGTGTGTATATATATATATATATATATGTAAAAACAGACTAGAAAAGTAAGAAATATTTGTGCTCCTGTGGGCAACCATTTATTCAAACACAGTTTACATTAGGCTTGCTTCCTTCACTTTCCTTTTTACTACAGCCCTCACTGCTGATACTAAAAGGAAAAGAAAAATTCCCCACAAAGCACAGAACTGCCACAGCAAAATGCCACCTAACTGAATGCACAGAGTTGTTTTCATATCATTATCTCCAGGGCAAATCCACAAATAAAAGCCCCCCACAAACCTGTCCTTGTCTAACACGAGGGTTCAAACACAACGTGGGCACATTCAGATGCTGCAAATCTCCACCCAAAGTACATGGAAAACTAATCCCCCCACTCCTAAGGCCGGAGAAGAACAGACCCTTAAGAACATTAAAAGTACAGCATCTGAGAGACTTCCACATCATCAGTCAAGAATCCCACAAGCAAAGCCCTCACCCCACTGAAGGGACGTGATGGAGCCCCAGAGAGCCCAGGCAAGTGTAGACCAACTGAGTGTGCCCATGGCTGCACTCCAAAGCTTTAATGAACATTTAGCTAATGACAAATTGCTCTGCCTGACTGAAATTTTCATAACCACAAAATTTTCAAGAGGGTTTCTTTCAAGAAAGCAAAACCTCCCAGTTAATGTTAAATCCTTTAGGGTTTTTTTCGTGGATGCTTCAAATGGTTTTATTGGGCAGCGACTCAGCAATTATAAATCGAAAGACTATTTTAATGTACCCTCTTGGTTTATTTCTTTAGGCCAAGTGCCGGGTCCTGCCCTTTGGCCACCCCAAGCCCTGCAGCGCTCCAGGCTGGGCACAGAGTGGCTGGAGAGCAGCCAGGCAGAAAGGGACCTGGGGGGACTGAGGGACAGGAAGCTCAAGAGGAGCCAAGAGTGTGGCCAGGTGGCCAAGAAGGCCAATGGGATCCTGGCCTGGATCCAAACCAGCGTGGCCAGCAGGCCCAGGGCAGTGAGCCTTCCCCTGGACTCTGCCTTGGGGAGGCCACACCTTGAGTGTTGTGTTGAGTTCTGGGCCCCTGAGTTGAGGCAAGAGATTGAGGGGCTGGAGCGGGGCCAGAGAAGAGCAACGAGGCTGGAGAAGGGAGTGGAGCACAAGTGCTGTGGGGAGAGGCTGAGGGAGCTGGGGGTGTTTGTGCTGGAGAAGAGGAGGCTGAGAGGTGACCTCAGCACTGTCTGGAAGTGCCTGAAGGGAAGTTGTGGCCAGGTGGGGGTTGGTCTCTTCTCCCAGGCACTCAGCAATAGGACAAGGGGGCACGGGGGGCTCAAGCTCTGCCAGGGGAAATTGAAGTTGGAGATGGGAAAAAACTTCTTTGCAGAGAGAGTGCTCAGGCATTGGAATGGGCTGCCCAGAGAGGGGGTGGATTCCCCATCCCTGCAGGTTTTTCAGCTGAGCTTGGCCGTGGCACTGAGTGCCATGATGTGGTGATGGGACTGGAGTTGGCCCAAGGGTTGGACTTGATGATCTGGGAGGTCTTTTCCAACCCAATCCATTCTATGATTCTATGATTCTTTTCCTTGTTGATCTTTCCCTCACACCAGTGCTTCAGCCACTTTGGATTTTAGGAGGCAAAGAGAAGAGCCACGTGCAGGTGGTTTGTGCCATCTCAGAGTCCTCTGGATTCCCCTCCCTGCTCCCTTCCACCACAATATGCACGTGGGTCAGTAACACCTTGACTTTTACATCTGTAACATATTACAGATTATCTGCCTAGGGATAGTTATCTGTGGTGATAAGTGTATTTCCAGCCTCCTGTGCAAAACCCACAGCACTGTGCCACAAGCCAGAAACATCTGGCAACTGTTTTCACTGAACTCTCTTTTGTTGAGATTTTTTTTTTAATTATTAACAAGAATATTATTTTGGTAGCCCAGCAATATTTCATAAAGTTATGTTAAGCTTGGGAGAGGGTATGTCTAGAGTAAAAATATTTTAAAATAAAGTTCTGGTTTAAATTCAATATTTTCTTAAAGTAAAAAAAAAAAATAAAAAGGACAAAAGGACATTCCTAATATGCTGCCTTTTGTTTCCTTTCCTTTATACAGAAACTTTTAATTTCAAATTTTTTGCATTTGTCATCTAGGATAATTAAAAATAATCACAAAACTTGCAAAATGAAATACTGCTTTTACTTGAAACAGTTTTTTGATCAACTTTCGGAACTGCAAGTGAACTAAATAAAAACAATAATTAGTTCTGTGTCCAACAAACATTAACAACTAAGATTTTTAGAACATCCTGGTGAGCCTGGGGGTAATTAAATGCTTGCTCTTCTGTCCATGGCTGTGAGCAGCCAATAATTCAAGGAGCAGGATTAACAGACATAGGATTAAGAGTATAACCTGGATCTCAGTAATCAAATCTGAGGCTTTCCAATTAAAGCTTTCCTCTGTCTGAGCTAGTGGACAGCACATACTGCATTTTTAACAGAAATAAATCTCCACAGCTGGGATCTTAATATACAGCAAAATATAGAACATAATATAATTAAATGTTACCCCATTATTCAGAGTCAGGCAATGAGGGCTCAAGGCTGCAGAGCTCAGGATGCAGCCCAAGCTCTCCCCGCACACGGGGCAGGGTGGGAGTCCCAGCGGGATGGGGAGGGAGCAGCCCCGGCTGGGACAGGGGCCCTGCCCCAAGAGCTGCCACCACGCACCACAAGGGCTGCACGGCATTGGGCTCCGCTTAATTAGGTTGCTTTATTAGAGCAAGAGCTGATGTGAGTGTCTCAGTCAAGTTGAGGGTCACTTGCCAGAAGCAAATGATAACGGGCTCAGGAGCAGCACAAAACTGTGGCTGGGGTGAAAGGGATGTTATTAGTGATCAGGACCGAGATAAAGACTTCATCTGATTCTACAGTGATTGCCACCACCTCGGCACGCACTGAAAGGAGGCTTGGAGAACAAATGAGGCAGGAAGGCTCTCGGCTACTTCCTCACAAAGCCATTCCAAGCCTGGATTTCACAGGCAGCTGCTGGGAAATGTTTATCCAAGAGTATTGGAAGAACTGCTCTGGGCAAGGTTGGCCATTACCTTGAGCCCACTTTCGTGGCAGGGTGGGGAGCACAAATAAAATATTGTCTTCCTTTCTGCTGCTACTTTGAGAGTGTAAAACACACAGAAAATCTGGAGGTGAGGTTTTAATTGCTGATTTAGGAGTAGCTGGTAATTAATGTATGTTCTCCTCGGAATGCAGTTTCTGTATGACCTGGTAACCAGGCAACAGGAAAAGTAACAATACAAAAGTGTGATAATAAAGCCCTGCTTTTGTTCATACAGAAATTATATTTTCAAGCTAATCATTATTTCTTATTCTACGCATAAATTTGTTTCTGTTTCATACTGGAAGGGCCTGGACCAAAAAAACAAATGCAGTTCACATTAAATAAATGGAATAGTTGGGAATGACATTATGCTACATTTTCACGTGGCCTGTTGTGCAGAACTCACCAACCAAACCTTGCACATGTTCTGCCAGGGATGGAATACACTCAGAGGAGAAACACCAGGAGCTACATTGCTCCCTCCTTCACCCAGATAACCCAAGTGCCAAAAGGTCTGGAATTCCAGTCACACACTCCAACAGAGACTTAAGGGACAAGGATGGACACCAATATTTGTCAGTGTAACTACTGTGGCTCATGGTCTGGTCCATTATGCCTGCACTGTCCCTCCCCTGCCCGAGCACTCTGCACACACAGTCACCTGGAGGTTGGCTCAGAAAGCAGCTCCTCAAAAGCCAAATCCAGAATTCCGAGCACCGCTGAAAGACTGGTGAAGAAATACCATTCTGGCACAGAAACGTCTGCAAACACAGTTCATACTTAGTGTGGGAAGGTTTACAAAGCCCTTAGGAAGCGTTTTGTACTCTTTAATTTGAGGAGCTCCTTCTCAAGAGCTTTGCTATTTAAGGAACCAGTTCCCAGCTTTCATGTGCTACGTCTTTAAGTGCTATGTCTTTAACAAGATGGGCCTAATCAAGCCTTCAAACATCAGGAAGATCAAAGCCTGTATCTGTAATAAAACAAACGATATGTGTCTGGCATGTATTGACAAGGCTACATGGCTTTGGCTGTTCAGCTTCATTATTACTGACATCCATCATACAAAAGTCTGGATGCCACACTAGAAGTTCCCGAACTTTCTTGCAGAAATATTGTCAGACAGCAATAACACTTGAGTTGACCTCAGTTTTACCCTCTTGATACCTGCAGTGATTTGCAGGCTCAAACACCACAGCAGCACTCAGACAAAAATGAAGCCTGTCGTTAGCACCCAGTAAATTGGAAGGACAATAATTTTACAGTAAAATCTTTAACTATTCATTGACACCAACACAACACAGAGGGGCTGTACAGCTCCCTTGATGAACCCTTTAAAATGCTTTCTGGACATCAGTAAAGTCTGGCTCCCTCCCCCTGAGGTGCTTTGCACCTTCTGGGGTGTTTTCTAGATGGGCCTGTCCAGGGTTGGGGATTAATTGAGCAGGATGTGAGTTCTGAGAGCTGATTCTCCTCTGCTCTGACTCACCAGCAGTGCTGTGTCCCAGTTACAGAGCTGCACAAGCTCTGGCATTGCCTGGCATACACTGTCTCAGTACTGTAATTGCTCTGTCTGTGTTTGTGTAACAGTTCTTTGGACTTGCAGCACCACAGAGCAGAAGCAGCAATCATCAATTCTGCTTAAGTGTTAAACAATGACTGTAACAGATCAGATTAAAAAAAAATAAATTGCTTATTGAGGGAATCCATGTTTATCTGCTTTGAAAGATTTCTGTTTCAAGGCAGTGAGGAAGTAAGTCACAAAATTAAAGCTATCTGTATACAAAAAATTTTGAAAATCGTACTTTCCTATCACAGTCACTTGCAAAATGAGCCTCAATCGGGCACAGCTGCATTTTATTTTTAAAGTCACCCTAGAAGACACAGGTTATTCCCAGAAGTCTTTCACTGAAAATATGCCACCACTTTCCCCCCTAACATAATACAAACTAAGACCTGCTACATTTATTTGACTAATGACACTAACAGGACAACTTGCTTTGTGAGTGTTGGCCTTCCTTTGTAAACAGAAGGAACACGAAGGAAAGAAAATAGAACCTCTCCCACTCACAACACTCTCACATTCCAGAAAGCCTTGCAGAGCTGAAGGGACTCTGTGATGGCTCTGGGTGACATCACAGCTGGATTCCAGTCACCTGTTACTCAGCAATGGTTTCCACACCTGTATCTCCCAGATACAGACTCTAAAAACAGAAGTTGAGCTGGCTCAGGATTGTGAGTCAGGTTATTTGTACTTTGTGTCCCACAGATATTAGTGTCAGGCAAATAAGAAAATACAATTAAGGAATTGCATTCCTGATAAAAACTAACAGCAAGTGGTTTCACAGATCCAGCATTTAAGGATCTGTTGAGCTTGACTGAAGGAAACAAACAGTTTAATAAGAGGTTTATTGGTATCTTTGCATTTCAATTGTGTCCCCCTGTTCTAATTGTTCCAATGTCAACAGTCTCCTACTCTGCCTCTCAATAGTCTCTTTTCTCGGCTACAATAACAGGGTTACCACTTCATCCCACGCACTGTACAACTGCATTACCATTTGTTAGGTCCTGCCTTAAAGCCAATTCAACCTTTTTCTATGATCTCTTTTCACAAGTGTCAAAGTTCCAGCAATCGAACTTTTTGCAGTTTCTTTTAACAGAGCATTCTGCCTTTTATGGCAAACTAGCTGGCCACAGGTTAGAGGCGCCTTTGCTCCTCAAATGTGCTGTATCTGCCCTGCTAATTATCTGTCAAAATCTGTACGGAGTGGACAGAAACCAAACTGTCAAAGGGAATTGATGCAATCTATTATTTTCAAATTTCTTACTGCGTGGCCTACATCAAGACATACCTTATTCCGGGACATCAAAACCCTCTGGCACACAGGAGCAATCCAACCCAGTGCCCCAGAGAGACTTTGAAAGCTTTTTGTGCTGGAGAGCCACCTATTTATCCAGTCAGTGAATACAACTCAATGGGAATTTTTTGGAACGTACATCCATGGTGTTTTCACACGTCCTGAGATGTCTGTATCAGGGATTATTTGTCTGTTTGCTTTTCCTCTCACACCACAGTTCCTTTTCTACCCTCAGTAAGAAGAGTTGCCCAGACAAGGCTCAGCCATCCCTCACTTCCTAGCGGCTCTCAGAGCTGGCAGCCAGCACTGGAGTGCAGCAGCCCCAGCTTGGTGTGGTCCCCCATCTCCACAGTCTGTGGGAACCCAGCTGGGAATGGGGAAGGAAAAATGCAACAGCAAAATCGAACATCTATTTTATTATTACACAGTAAGTGTCACTTCCAACCATTCATCTTTGTTTTGTAACAGACGACGAGAGAACCCTGGCAGCACTGCAGGCTGGAGGAAGAGGGGAACAGAGCAAACCTGGGTGACAAGGCAGCAGAGAAGCCTCACCCAGACTCTTCAGCACCACCCAAAGCCAGGATGGCAGCGTGCCCACCCTGCTCTCTGCACTGCAGGAAACACGGGAAGCTCCAAACCCCACCTGAAACTTCAGATGGACCTAAACTTTGGTTTGGCCAAAGACAGGAGCATAATTTAATCAATTGCTTTAAGAATCTAACCATAAATATTTATAAATAGGTATAGATATAGGAATATAAGGTAAACATACATCACAAAAATTAAAAATACTCTGATGAGGAGATGATGCAGTTCAATTTTCTCTTGGAGGAATCACTTTTTGCTGTGTTGCAGACAAGTACATCTGAATATGCTCAACAAGCAACTCAGTGTAGAACCACAACTCTCCTGGGAAGTTCAGATCTCAAGGGACAGCAAGGATGAAATTCAAGTGCTCAGAAAGGCAAGAATCCCCGTCTGCTCTGGAATTCTGGAATTCTTTAGTAAAGCAGACAGGAGTCAGGTTTGTTTTTTTTTTTAAGTGATAAAACCATAATTACACATCTAAAGGGGACCTTAAAATGACTGTATCTGGCAACTTGTGAAAGAGGTAAATCCTAGTGGAGGAGGTTCCTGAGAAAGCTGCTCACACACCAGAGGGGCAATAAGGCAGCTCTCCTACAACCCCATGGGCATCATGATGGTGCTACTGGGTTTCTGTCTCCCTCCACCAAGAGATCACTATTTCCCAAGGAAAGCATTTGGGTTTAGGGTTTTTTCTTGTTAGAGAAACTTCATTGTGACATCCAAATATACATTAAAAGTATTTCAAGCCTCCTTAATAAAAACGAGCCACCTGCTATACAGTCTGAAAGCAAACTGCTTTTTTTTCCTGAGCTCAGTAAAGCAGGAGAGTGCCAAGGACAGCACAGAGCTCTTGGCTGTGTCAGGTCTTGGCACCTGAGCTGGAGCTCCACTGAGGAGCAGGTCAGGGCTCTTCCCCCAAAGCAGGTGACCCTCAGGGTGTGGCCCATTCATGCACAGCCAAAATATTCACTACATCTCCCGCATCTTTTTACTGCTTACTCTCATATCCTGAGAAGGGCATTTGGCATTTCAAAATGCTTTTATGTTTAAGAAGAAACAGCAGCAAATAAGACAAATTTTACTTCAATCAAATAAATCCTCATTTTCTTTGGCTTCAGAATATTAACCATGGCCTGGACTCGAGACTCATTTCAAGAGTAATGATGAGGATTTACTATAGCTGTATCGTTTGCTCTTCTTGCTTGAAGAGTTTACACAAACAGTTTCAAAGCCTGACTGGAGACCTGGCCAGCATATCATTCTGGTCAATTATTTGCCATGCTAGAAATGCATCAGGATAATGACACAGTGAGGGATTGTAAGGCAATATTGTTTCCCCCAGAAGCCTTTGTCTAACAAGGTAATTTATGACCTGTTCTGGAATCCAGTCTTTACAAAACCATAAATTCACACTTGTACTCAACTTCAAAGGGCCCATTATCAGTAAAGGTGGCAGAAAGCATCAGACTGCTGCAAGCCAGATAAACAGATAAGTGAGACTTTCATGGGTTTCTCCTCTAGGTCTGCTCGCAGGACAAATCACCTAAAGGTGCAGCTGCTCCTGGGCATTTGGCCCTGCTATTAGCAGAGTTCACCACCGAATGTGCTACTTCCCTTTGGCAAGGTGAGGAAAGCCTTACTCACTCAAGTGCAAAAACTCACAGCACTAGCAAAGCTTTGAAAGCTCTTTCAATAGCCCGTCAGTGCTCACCTAGAGAGGTGGTGCTTTCCTAGGGATGCAATGACATGGTAAGATAAAATAAAAAAAAAACCGCAAAGAGTTGGTGCTTTGCATCCACAAGAAAAATAGAATGCAAAGCCCTGCAGAGCAGGGAGGTTTAACTGATGTGTGTGTCCACAGCTGGAAAAGCCCTGGGGACTCTCGCAGTGTCACCCTCCCTGCTGCACTGCACGAGCAGCACATCGGAGCCCCCAAGCTGGGCTGCAGCCGGCCCTGAAGGTGGGGGATCAGCGCCTCTGGGGGCAGCGCTGCCCGCAGAAAAAGGCCACATTTATGCTCACTGCCTTTCGAACAAAAGCCTACCAATTTTGAGACAGTCATTCTTGTCACACTGGAAATTCACGGCCCCATACATTTGAAAACAATACTCGAATAATCCCATTTTACTGGAGCGACAAAAGGGTGGTAGGGAAAGGAGGCAGCTGTCCCAGGTGATTAACTGTTCTGGATGCCACCAATCTGGCTGATTAGCCACCCAGCCAGCTCGGGCTGGGTCAGGAGCTGCTGACACACACAGTGCCTTGGAAATACTCCCTTGCTGACAGTTAAAACTCCCACCTACCCTTCCGCCTCTTCTGGAGAGATTAATTAGTTAATGTTTGCACAGCGTTATGAAGATCTAAAGAGCTGAGTGTGAGCATGGATCTAACCAGAATTACTCCTAATTAATGTGCTGGGAGTGAACATGGCACTGCTCTGGCAGGGGGTGAGGGGCCAGCCCGGGTGGCTCTGAGCTGTGCAGCAGTGACAGAGCTCTCTCTCCACAGCAGCCGAGAGCGGGCACAGAACCTGAGAGCGGGCACAGAACCCGGGCAGTGCAGCAGCAGAGCAGGGGGAGCACAGCACAGAGCAGGGCACTCACTGAGTGCTGCCAGCCCACGGAATGCCAGCTGCTCTCACCCAGGCACAGAACTGCAGGTACTCTCCCGCTGAGGGCCATTAATCTCCTAATTGTGGGGTTTATTCCAGATTCATGCAGAACTGTCTTCTGATTGAAATTCAGTCCTCTCTGGGATGAGGCTGGAGGAGTTGTGCCTATTTAAGTTCTCTGCACTGAAAAAATTTAGGCCATTAACTTTTGTATCCCTGGCAGACAAAAATGCCTAACAAAAATATTCTGTGTGATGAGACTGTTGATGGATCCTCACTGAAGTGCTGGGTGTCAGGGTCAGCACCAGCAGCATTTGCTGAGCTCCATGGTCTGCAAACCAGCCCCTAACCCCAGTCTTGTCCATGCTGTAAGTTGATCTTTTTAGTTGAAGATATTAAGACAGCAGTGGTAAAATTAGCTGGTGACCTTCAGACATTCCATTGGCTGAGTGTCCTGGTTCAGCCCCAGCCCAGGCAGGGACCAGCAGCCCCTCCTTCACTGCCCACCAGCAGGACCAGGCAGAGAATCAGGAGGGTAAAACCAGAACACACATGGGTTGAGATAAAGACAGTTTAATAAGGAAAGCAAAGCAAAACAAGGAATTCATTCCCTGCTTCCCAGGGCCAGGCAGGGGTTCAGCCTCTCCTGGCCAGCAGGGCCCCATCAGTGTCATGGTGACCTGGGAGGACAAACACCACCTCTCCAAGTGTCCCCCTGGCTCCTTCCCTGCCCCACTCCTTGCACTGCCCACGATGCCACCTGGTGAGGAACATCCCTTTGGTCCCCTGGGGTGCCCCGTCCTGGCTGTGCCTCCTCCACCCTCCCAGGCACCCCCAGCCCCTCCCCAGCGTGGCAGCAGCAAAGGCCTTGGCTCTGTGCAAGCCCAGCAAGAACCAAACCATCTCTGGGATCATCCCCAGGTTCAGCACAAGCACAACCACAGCCCCACACCAGCCATGGGCAGAAGATTAACTCCACCCCAGCCCAAACCAGCACAGCTGGATAGTCAGAGGAGCTTGGGCTGTCTTCATTTGTGGCCAAACTTCCTCCCTGGCACCAGATGCACAGGAGAGACAATGTCCAAGTAACTTTGAGGCCAATGAAAGTTATACTTGATAAGCAGATTTAAATCTTTTGCCTATTCACTTAACTTTTGTGGCTCCTTCTGACACACTGAAGAAAAAGTGTTACCAGTTTTGCTTGAAACTCTAATAAAGATTGTTTGTGTTCCACTGGTGGTACTCTACTCCACCAGAACAGACGCTGGACCTCAGGGAGGGGCACTTGGCCAGCTCCTGGGGAACTCCTGCTCGCCACAGTGACATTGTTGCCCAAGACAAAATGCTGTCTTTAAGGGCTCAAAGTTTTCTGCAAAAGCAGGATACAAAAATGTTTGATACTGCTGGTGAACAAAGAGAGAATTCAAAAACTGGGCAGACACAGGACCTGGTGTTGTAGTCACAGCTCATCACCAGTTTGTGTGTCTGTGATGACTCTCTCGAAACTCAGTCACACATTTCCCACTTCACAGTTTATTAAATAAAGAAAAAACAGTTGTACTTTAGGTTAGCCAAACCCCTCTGGCAATAGAGAAAACAAAAAGTGGTGGACAGCTGAGAATGATGTTGAGTACATGTACTGCAGCAAAAAAATACTGATTCCTTCCATCACAAATAATGGCTAACTTTGCTTTCCCTTCATGACTTCTATCTGTCCTTATTCAGGACAAAATCACTGCTGTTCCCAGCAGGATCCAAGAAGTTTTAAAGTATGCACAGTCTAAACTAGACATGGTGACCTGACTCCTTAATTTCCAGTAAGAATCCCCTGATTAATTAATCTAGGAACTGATTTCTAATTAACTGTGAAAAAAATCCCACAATCCAAAAACAAGAGAGAAAAAAAGAAACAAAACAGTAACAACTCCACAAAGCCCATGAACAGTGACACCCTCAGGTTAAGGAATGTTTTCTGTCCCAGCTCACACTGCTCTTGCTGGAAAGGCCAACTCCCCCCTGAGCCAGCACTGGAGGTCCCTGTGACACCCGAGCAGAGGAGCAGCAGAGACAGCTGGGACAGCAGCAGCCTCTGCTCTGGCAGCCCCTGAGCCTTCTCCTCCTCCTCTGCCTTCCCATCCCTGAGCAGCAGAAGAAACTTGAACACTCAGCCTTGGCAGCAGCAAACTACCTTGTTATGTACTCTGAGTCCCCACTCCTTTAAAGCAGAACACAGACCACAGGGCCACGAAAATTGGGTTATTAGATAGTAATTAAATCCCAGCCAAGTTCAGTGGCAATCGAGTTTGTGTGTCATGCCACAAGCCGTGTAGGCTTTGCTTTTCTGATGGCCATTAGTTCCCCTGACGTTTCCTTTTGCAGCTCAGTACACAGCTGGGTTTTCTTTTCAATGCACGCTGGTTCTCACCTTTACCTACACCAACCAGAACGTTTCTAATACTATGCAGCAGTTTGCACTTCTTTGCATCAAAAAGATTACCATTAAAATGATTCCATGACAGACACTACAGGAGGAGTGAAAGGGGAAAGACTGGCAAACACTTCCAAGTGCTGGACTTCTGAGTATATAAAGCAGGGTGGGGGAAAAGGAATACTTATAAGCTCCCAAGTTCTAAATGCAAACAAGCAGCATTCAAATGGCATTAGCAAGGAAAAACCCAACCCTCAGCAGCACTTGTTCTCCTGAAAGGAGCAGGGAGTCACAGGCTTGAAGTTACGTCTGTTTTTCATGGTTGAAGAGAAAGAAGTCAGTCCTTCCCCCAGGAGAGTTGTGAGCTGCTCACACCAACACCAACAGGCACAGAAATCCCACGAACAGCCCGGCCCGGCCCAGCCTGGCCCGGCCCAGCCCACCCCACCCCACCCCACACCACTGCTGCTCCTGCATCCTGGTCCCACCTCACCAAGCACCACAAATCACAGCTAAAACAGCTCTGCCCCTTCAAAGTTGGATCTCAGAAAAAAATCCTTTCCAGAGAGAGTGCTCAGGCATTGGAATGAGCTGCCCAGAGAGGGGGTGGATTCCCCATCCCTGCAGGTTTTTCAGCTGAGCTTGGCCGTGGCACTGAGTGCCATGATGTGATAAAGGGACTGGAGTTGGCCCAAGGGTTGGACTTGATGATCTCGGAGGTCTTTTCCAACCCAATCCATTCTAGGATTCTATGAAAGGGGAAGGGAGAAGATTTGGGGTCCGGGCAGGGGGTGTTGGGTGTTTGATCAAGAGGAAGAGATGCTTAAAGTGATTTAAAACCCCCCTTCGAGAACAAGCCAGACCTGGGCAAAGGTTTTTTTGCACCTGGACCATTATGAGGCAACAAGGATGATCTCTCAGGGAGCAAAGACATTCAAATGTACAAGTCAAAGACCAGGATGATTCAACCTTCCCCAGGATCAGCCTGGCTTAAAGGAGAAAATTCTGGGAAAAATATACATCTCTCTCTTCCAAAGAGTAAAAGGGAAAGGAGATTAGGAAACAAGAGGTCTTGCGTATTCAAAGTGCTAATTCAGAACTCCTCTCTCTAAGGCACTCATGAAACATTTTAATTGTCTGACTTTGCATTCAAAAACCTTGTTTGCAACTCTTAATTGCAGACAGCTTTGAACAAATAATTGAAATGCATGACTTGTGGGGCCTGCTTAAACAATTATAATGTGCTTTGCCAATAGGTACTTTGTCCCGCTCTCCTCCCCCCCTTTCCCTCATGGAAATAAGCAGGCCTGATATTTGGAGCAAAGTTAAAACCTCGCTAATTTGCAGCGCTGAGAGCTGGGACTGTGACAGTGGTCGTACCTGAACAACTGCTGATTTCAGCAAAAAAGACACTAATAGTTCAACCGAATGCAGAAAGACCTTTTCATTTTCTGCTGAGAACAACCCACTGGGAGACTCTTTTCTAAATACAAATCCTTCATATGTCTGTTAGTTTTGCATTTCCTAAGATTTATGTAGCTATTTTCCTGAAAATTTCCTTTGTATGATTTAAGCAGAGCCTCTCATAAATATAAACAATCTTTCCAAGTAGAGTTTGAAATACAAGTTAGATAAAACCATACCCTTCTCAGCAGACACAAATTACTTTGGCATGGTGTAGTCAAAACTGTTCTAGGCAACTCACTGTGTTCCTCAAGTTGCAATAAACTGCAAAACTGAGTGCATTCTGTCCTTACCCAGAAAACAGACAATTGCTCCTGCCTACCCCAAAGGTAAAAGGGCCCTTGGAGGAAAGTGAAGTGGGTTCAGGTCAGCTTGTTCCAAGTCCTTGCTTCAAATGGTCTCCTTTTCCACCGCTCTGCTTTTACTCTCTTGTGAACCTCTTACCTGTTTCTATCCAGATGGAGCACATGATTCTTTTTTTCATGTCTGACGCTTATCCTGGTCTGGGGATGATTCCAGCAAGTGTCAAACCCCATGACAGCTCAGGCTGTGGGTGAGTGCAGACAGGGCAGAGGCTCTAAAGCAGCTCTTAGGGCACTGTTGGCACTGAAGCCCCCTGAGTTGCTGCTCAGCAGTGCCAAGTGCCGCTCCTGCAGTCAGTGCTCCTGCACTTGCCCAAACCAGCACTGCTGGAGCTTCCACGAGGGAGAGCAGCAGCTGAGGGGCCACTGACTCCCTGGGAACCCAATTTCCCCCCTGCATTTTGACTCCCAGCTTGGACACCTGATAATCACAGTCACTCAGCCTCTTCCATGGCCAGCAGAGGTCCCGGCCTTGAGCAAAGATCTGCAAACTCAAGGGTTTAAGTGGAGAACATCAAATCTAATGTAATGAAAAAAGAAAACTATAAATCAAAATCTAAAATCTAATCAAATGAGGCTACGAAGGGCTGTTCTAGATGAACTCCAGGAGCTGGAAAAGCTGCAAGAATTTTAAACAATGCAGAAACACATATGATCATCCAGCCATCTGCCACTACAAGGTAAAGACCTTCTGTTGCTATTGCTCCCAGCTAACATGCTAAGAAAACAGGAAAGCAGTTTCCTGTAGGCCCAGTTTTGTATTTCTTGCTTTAAAATCCACTGTGCAAGGTGACAACTGTCTTGTTTTCCCAGTGGTATTAAAAGGCACAAAAAGGATTCAGAACCCTGCAGGATTAGACCAATACTGTTTTTGCAACTAAACTTCACTGAGACTTTAGAAGTGTAAGCAAGCCAGTTTGGGTTTTATTCCCAGAGCCCAAACTCCACTTTAAATAAACACCTTTGGAATATTTTGGCATAAGGAACTAACCCTGTCTATAGCAAGCATAGATATAACATCATACAAGTAAAAAAAAAATCACACATACGCATTAGCAAAATTTCAGCCTAAGTTTATAAATCACCATGCAAGTTTATGGGGCCACATAACAGTTTTGTGATAATTATAATAAATGCAAGCTCTGGCAGAGGTTTAATAACTCATTCTGAAAATGCTTCCCATGTTCACTACCCATTTCATTGGCTACTCCCATCAATAACCCCACTAACATAAAAACAAGGTCAACCAAGCAACAGCAAGACTGGGAAAGAATGTTGAGAAGATCAAGTTCTTACAAGCTCCCCAGGGCTGACAGTGCAGCTTCAGAGGGACAACAAAACCAGAAAGTGGCACAACTGGAGTGCACTCTGGGCCTGCCAACATGGCATTTCACTGGGGGTTCAGCCAGCCAGAGTGGGGCACACTGGCAAAGCAGCAGCATCCCCCTCCCCAGCAGGTATTGCAGTGGCATCATCTCCAGAACAAACCCATCCTTCACCAGTGGGCTCTGGATTTCTGAGCTCTCTCTAATGAACAGCCAGTTCTCAGAGCCAGTGACAAGAACTGCAACTCTGCAGCAGGTCATGAGGCATTCACAGAGAATTCTGCTGTTTTTCAAGGGGCAAAGGGCTGTGCCTATGAAATTCAGGGGTTTATTGTGATGCATCAGGCAGTGAAAGCTCTCACTCAGAAAGGGAAACTCAGATTTAACATATGCTTTAGGAGAGTCTTTTGAGATACATACAGTGAACACTAACAGAGACCTGACCTCCCTGTGCTCAGTAATGGAGCCTTGATCTCCCTCCTGTCTGTATTTTAATGCATTGCATTCAGGCTGTGGTTTTGCATGGACAAACCAAATTTGGGAGTTTCTCTGTCCCAAGACAGCAGGACAGCCACAGACACTCAGGCATCTGTTAGAAAGTGTATATCCATGAGAGGAGAAAAGCTCACCCGAGTAAACTGGGCAAGTAAAGGACTTGGTTACAGAACTGTGCTAGAAAACTACTGTGGCGTGAAGGACTTGGAACCCCAGATTCAAGGTCAGTCACTGATCCTGTGGGTCAAACCCACTTGAGGGAATTCCTGCTGGCACCCAGAGCCATGCATTTAGAAAGCACAGGCTGTATAATTGAATAAACAGTCAAGAGTCTTTTTTTTACTTGGCTAAACATATTAAGGTGAAAGCTCAAAGACATTTACCAGATGAGTTGCTTGGTACAGACCCAAACTTTGACAATTTTTAGCAGACCGTTTCCCATGAAATGACCACAATTCACACAAGCAATTTAATGTCACAGTTAAGTCCCTATGTGTGTCTTTGGGCTTCCCATTCCCTTTTCTTGCCTTCCACACATCGATACAGCATCTCATTGCCAAAGCCCAAGAGCATAAGAAGTGAAGGAGAGGACAATACCTGGGCAGCTTCTTTAATGGAGAAAAAATAAATAAAACCCCATAGGAGGTGAGAAAGAAGAAAGAAAGGGGTAGAATTCTGCCCTGCAGCTGCCCAGGGATGCAAAGCCCTGGCTGAACTCAGAGACAGGAGCAGCAGCGTTAACAGGCAATTCTGGGGGCAGCAGAGCCAACAAAGCTCAGCCAAAAATTAATGTGTCTCAAGATCTGAGCCTCCCTCTGCATTCTCTGCTGTCTAACCCTGTTTGGAGCTTGTTCTAAGTTCTTGCTTGGGGTTTGGAGCTCACTGACTAGTCCTCAGGGACAGTGCCATGAGGGTTGGTCTCCTGCTTGGTGCCTGTCCTTGCTGCTTTCAGAAAGCTCACAGGACTTCAGGCTCTTTCAGAACCTTTCCCATTTGCTGATGATTGCACCACAGATTCAGAACGTAGGAGAGAAAGTTAATACCTACCAGAAACAGAGAGAGTGGCAGATGTTCATAGACAAAAACAAACAAAAGAAGTCCTTAATTCCTTAAGGAAACCAGGCTTAAGGAGGAATCATAGAATCATAGAATGGATTGGGTTGGAAAAGACCTCCCAGATCATCAAGTCCAACCCTTGGGCCAACTCCAGTCCCTTTACCACATCATGGCACTCAGTGCCACGGCCAAGCTCAGGTTAAAAACCTCCAGGGATGGGGAATCCACCCCCTCTCTGGGCAGCCCATTCCAATCCCTGAGCACTCTCTCTGCAAAGAAGTTTTTTCTGCTCTCCAACTTCAATTTGCCCTGGCAGAGCTTGAGCCCGTGCCCCCTTGTCCTATTGCTGAGTGCCTGGGAGAAGAGACCAACCCCCAGCTGGCCACAACTTCCCTTCAGGCACTTCCAGACAGTGCTGAGGTCACCTCTCAGCCTCCTCTTCTCCAGCACAAACACCCCCAGCTCCCTCCGCCTCTCCCCACAGCACTTGTGCTCCACTCCCTTCTCCAGCCTCGTTGCTCTCCTCTGGCCCCGCTCCAGCCCCTCAATCTCTTGCCTCAGCTGAGGGGCCCAGAACTCAACACAACACTCAAGGTGTGGCCTCCCCAAGGCAGAGTCCAGGGGAAGGAAAGGCTGACAAATCAGGGGGTGCACTGAGAATGGTCCCCTCTCCAGTGGATGTGCATCCCCTGCCCACACTCTGCTCTCCCACTCGTGTAACTCAGTGTTTCCATCTCAGTGTAAATCTCGTTTGCCACAAACACAACAACCCACTGGTTACCATCAGCAGAGCTTTGCTGGCAGGTGACAGGTTGGGCCACTCCTGCATTCAAAATATCCTTCAGTGGGATTAGCTTGATGTGGGTTCAACAGATGTGGAATTAAATTAGTTATTCCGAGGGAATCTGCATTGCTAATAGCACAACCACTTCATTAGTTTCAGGAAACCTGATCTCTCACTACAATAAGACTCAAGAGCCTCCCTTTTGATTTGCAAGGTGCACATCTACAGCACTTTCCTGTGCAAATATTTCACTTAAATTTTGTGCTTTATTTAGTATTCCAGCTACCTAGTAGCCAAAATAGTTCCTCTGAGAAATGTCTGAAATTTTGAAAAGCTTGTAATTATAAATGAAAAAAAGAAATATTTTTATGGTACTAATGAAACATGAATCTAAATTAAATACAAAATATTGGAAGATTTTAAGGTTCCTTAATATCTTAGAAGAAGAAATAATAAAGAACTTGCTCTACTGAAGAATTTAAACTAAGTTCTCTTCCAAGTGAAATTTTGTATGTCCCGCCAAAGTAATTGTGAAAAAACAAATAGACATCTTTACATTAGAGCAAGATGATCCTTCAGCCAGAAAGTAAAGAGGGGTGAGTTCAAATTGAGAATTGTATTGCTGAAGAGCAAACTTTTATTTGTCTCCAAACCACAAGAAAAAGTCATATATTGATTTGAATTTGGGCATGTGGTGGGATACAGTGCATTTATGCCAAAGCAGTTTTCTAAAAGAATTTTCTGTATGCAGCTGAGAAAAAAAAAACCAACAAAACCAAAACCCTGTACCCTGCAAAATGACATGAACAGAGCACAAAAGAGGAGCAGGATGGAAGGGCAGGCAGAAGCTGCAGCTGAGTGGCCTCATTGCCAGCTTTGTGTCCTGCTCATGTTATGGTTGATTCAAAAGGGTGTGAACCAACACTGCTCTTCTAATTTCTCAAAAAAGAAAAAAAAAAAGAAAAAAGGGGGAGGGTTGGCATGAAAATGCCAACATTTATTCCAGCTGAGGTGCCTGAAGCCAGAGAATTATTGCTGAGGTGTTTCAGTGGGGTGTGATTTTCTGTTTTCTTTTCATAGAGAAGGATGATTTTTGAAGGAACTGCTGCAATTGATGTGCAAATTTTGACACATTTTGTATGACAAGTGCCTAGCCCAGTGGTACATCTGCAGATCAATAATAGCACATCTCAGTTCCCTGACTAGTGGCTGTTTGGAAGGAGAAGGAAAAGCTTTGCAATCATGCCCAGCAGCAAAATGATTCCCAGAGGCTTTTGCTCTCCACATTCCTGAACACCTGAACTGTTTTTATGGAGCAAGCTCAGATAATATTGAGAATCCCCCGGTGTGAAAGGTTTGGGTGCATAAAAGCAGAAGTCAGAAATATGTGGCTCCATTGACTTTAAAACATTCAGAGATGACCTAAGAGTTGATATATTCCAATGGGACAGGAATTTCAATTCCATTTGACATGCAGGCCTGAGTATATCAGGAAAAAGTTCCCCCAGAACTCTCTGGAGATGTAAAGGCACTCGCCTCAAACTGATTTTTCAGAGAACTGGCTACTTCCAAACAAAGCAAAAGATACCTCAAGGCCCCTTGGGCTTCTCAGGAAATCATGGCTAGGCTTCACGAACGAAGATTTGGGAAGGGCACTACCCACGCTTGCTGCAAGCTGCTGGTGGCTAAAGAGGCCGATACGGGATAGGCAGGTCCGGTCACAAAAGGCACAGCGGAACGTCTCTTTAGGTGATGTTGGTGAGGAACGGTTCTTCCTGCGTTGTCTTTTCTCCTCCAGACTGACCCTGCGTGCATTTTCGAAGGAAGCAGCAGCATCGTGAATGGTGTGTCTCCATGAATCCCTGTTGGAGGCCAGAGTAGAGCATTGATGGCAGTCAATATGGCCAAGCCTCAGGTGTTGTTTCAGAGCGTCCTTGAATCTCTTCTTCGGGGCTCCTCTCTTGCGGCAGCCGGTGGCAAGTTCACCATAGAGCACAATCTTCGGGAGGCAGTGGGTGATCCTCCATCCTGGAGACGTGCCCTGCCCAGCGCAGCTGCGTTCTCATCAGCATGGCCTCGATACTGGTGACCCCTGCCTGTTCCAGAACAGACACATTGGTCACCTAATCAGACCAGTGGATGTTTAGGATTGAACGGAGGCAGCGCTGATGGAAGCGTTCGAGAAGCCGCAGGTGGTGGCGATAGATGACCCATGACTCAGACCCATATAAAAGAGTAGACAGTGCAATGGCTCTGTAGACAGTGATCTTTGTACTTTTCTTCAGATGTTTATTGGACCAGACCCTTTTATGCAGTTTTCCAAAGGCTCTGTATGCCTTTGCCAGCCTGTTGTCTATCTCTTTGTCGATCTTACCGTCTGAGGAAATGATACTTCCCAGATAGGTGAACTGCTGGACTGACTTAAGCTCTCAGGAAATAAAGTACTGACAAAACACATCCCAAGCAAGTGCGGTAAGACACAGCAGTCTTTGGACAAGCAGCAAATAGTTCCTGTTTCTGGAGAAGCCTCCTGGAATAATGACAGCCCAAAGAATGCTGGATACTTGGAATTGCAGTTTCTAATTTCTTAGTCAAGTCCCTTCCCCAGAAAGGCCAGAGAGAAAGTAGAAACAAATAATTCTTATTGCCAAACAGTTTGGGTTTGTTTTGGTTTTATTTTCCTTCTCTAAAGGGAAGGAGGTGAAACTCTAAGGAGATTTGGGCTTCCTGTGTAAAATGCTATGAGATTTTTTCTGCTAACATGTTTTAAACACAGAAATTTGCTGATAAATATTGGCATGTCTGTGGAAAACAGATGTACATGTGAAGCACTTATAAAATCAGACCAGATCTAGTCTGATTGTTTTTCACAGGAGTGTTCCCTATCAAAACATAAATTTGATAAAGTTTGGATCATTTTGAATATATCCATCTCCATCTCAACAATACATTTTATGCAACCCAGTCATAATTATGTTGCCAACATGAGAAAGGCCATACCTGTCCAAACATCATCAGAATAAAATATTTCTTTTCTACTTAACCATTTACTGCAATTTCACATCAATCATGAGAGGAAGAACAAGGAGTGAATCAGGTCAGCTGGTAAAGGTTTGACCACGAGTGAGGGCTGAACCTGGGGGAACATTATCGAGTCCTACAAGGCCAGGCTGAAGGTCCTGCCCCTGTCCTGCCCTGGGCACAGGTCCAGGCTGGGTGGAGAATGGAGTGGGAGCAGCCCTGGGGAAAGGAGTGGGGGTGTTGGGGGATGAGGAGTTGCTGTGACCCCACAATGTGCACCTGCAGCCCAGGATCCCCCTGTGCCCTGGGCTGAGGGTAACCAGCAGGATCCCCCCGTGCCCTGGGCTGAGGGTAACCAGTGGGATCCCCCATACCCTGGGCTGAGGGTAACCAGCGGGATCCCCCCGTGCCCTGGGCTGAGGGTAACCAGTGGGATCCCCCATACCCTGGGCTGAGGGTAACCAGCGGGATCCCCCCGTGCCCTGGGCTGAGGGTAACCAGCGGGATCCCCCCGTGCCCTGGGCTGAGGGTAACCAGCGGGATCCCCCCGTGCCCTGGGCTGCAGCACATGACGCATGGACAGCAGGGCAAGGAGGGCACTGTCTCCACCTGCTCTGTCCTTGAGAGGCTCCCTGGGTTGCTGTGCCCAGCTCTGGCACCCCAGCAGAGGGAAAACAAGGCCAGAGGAGCCCATGAAGCTGCCCAGAGGGCTGGAGCCCCTTTGCAGTGAGAAGTTTGGTTGTTGGAGAAGAGAAGGCTGTGGGCAGACCTGAGTCCATTCCAGCACCTGAAGGGGCTGCAAGAGAGCTGGAAAGGGACTTTGGACAAAGGGCAATGGCTTCAAACCCAAAGGGTGCATGTTTAGATTAGCTATTAGGAAGCAATTCTTCCCTGGGAGGGTGGGCAGGCCCTGGCACAGGGTGGGCAGAGAAGCTGTGGCTGCCCCATCCCTGGGAGTGTCCCAGGCCAGGTTGGACAGGGCTTGGAGCAACCTGGGCTGGTGGGAGGTGTCCCTGCCCATGGCAGAGGGGTTGGAACAGGCTGATCTGTCAGGTAATTTCCAACCCAAACCATTCTCTGATTTTTTGGGAACCTGGTGCTGTAGTCAAGGCCGTGACACAGGAGGAATCAAAGGAGTCCATTTAGTTCTGACTTTGGCAATAGAGTTTCCTAATTTACTAGAGATGATGAACACACACAGAGTTGAATTACAACTTTTTAATGTACCACTACACCTCTGAAACAGCACAAGCAGGGACAGAGCTGAGCTGAAGGACAACAGGGTGAACTTCAGTGTTAGAAGTCCAAATTTATTTGTCCCTAACTGTAGTTCTATCCTACCTAGAAGCAGCACAGTAAATTCTCCTACTTTCCACTCAATAAAGTGCTTTGTAGAAGGGTTTTATAACATCACCTTCTAAGCCTGTTCATCTTTGTTGTTCCTCTCTCTCTTCATCCTTTCTAGCACAACCTTTCCATATAAATTTACTGGGAAACAATTTATAGTGTTGCCCTCAGTAATTCTTCCTGTAAACATGCACAAAGGTTTACAAAGCTGATAAGGCAAGTTCCTGCCCCAAGGGCCTGTGCTAGCTAGTTAAGTCTTTGTACTTTTTACATTAATATACTCCAATGCAAATTTTTAAAAAGAAATATTAAGAAAGATAAAAGTGAAACAAATTACTAAGAATCACCTACTTATAGATCTTAAATAAGAATAAAAGAACAGTTTGTTCTAACAACACTGTCCAAAACTCCTTAGTGTTCAAGGAATATCAGTTACAATCTCCTGATATCCAAGTCCACAGCACCTGAAGCAAAATGTGCTGTGCAATACAACAAAATCAAAGTGTTTTAAACTATTCACACAGAGAACTGGCCTTTAGTCATCTCAGCCTTGAAAAGAGAGAAAAAGGGTTCCTCAAATTTACTGTTATGAATAAGCCCCCCTTGCCCCCCTGCAATCCTTGAGCTCCTTGTGAGCGGGCAGGACTCTGGGCCAGCACATGACAAACTGCAGGCTGGCACAGCCCCCATGCCAGCTCCTTCTTTTCAATTTGCTGTTCCACTTTACAACAGAGTCATGACAGCTGATGTGACAGCCTGGAAAAGTGGGCCAAGAGCAGGAGACGCTCAGGTCTGCCAGCACCTGGCAAAGCCATGGCCCTGAGAGGAGACGCCTGGCCAGACTGTCACTGAGGGGGGGAAAACACAAACATGGAACACAAAGAGGAAGATCCAATACGAGAAAATTCCACAGGAGAGCTGGAGCAAAAGCTGGGAACGTGCAGTCAACCCACTTGGCTGGTATGTGCATGATGTTGTGGGAGAAAGATGAGTAAGAAGCCTTGGGATGGATCAGGCAGAGAATGAAACGGGTAAAAGGAGGTGTGAGATGGGCCAGGACTGGACCAGAGAGGTGAGAAAGGAGGCAGAAATTCACAACATGTGGGCAAAGGAAACTGCTGGAGCTCCCACCATTTCACAGCCCTGGGATGGGATCAAAGATGCCTCAAACATCACCCCTGCTCTTCTTTCTGCTGCTTTGGCAGTGCTGCCTCTTCCCCCCCTGCCCCAGGAAGAGACAACTGACTGCTGCCATGAGCTGCAGTGCCCCCGTGGTTGGCACAGCCCAGTGGGATGGGTACAAACACTCCCAGCAGGTCAGTCTGACCGGGAGGGCCATGGGCTCAGAGTGTTGCTGTTGGCTCAGGATGCCATTACAGCAGGAGAATCAGAGGTGAAGTGACACACATTAAAGTCATGACACACCTGAAAGTCATGATACCCAAAATCTGGTGCAGGTGAAATCTTTCAGTCTTACAAAACCAAACCTTCAGAGGTTGTGTAGCAGTGGGATAAAGACTATCCATAAATAACCTATTTAATTCATAGAATCATAGAATCACAGAATGGATTGGGTTGGAAAAGACCTCCAAGATCATCAAGTCCAACCCTTGGGCCAACTCCACTCCCTTTACCACATCATGGCACTCAGTGCCACGGCCAAGCTCACGTTAAAAACCTCCAGGGATGGGGAATCCACCCCCTCTCTGGGCAGCCCATTCCAATCCCTGAGCACTCTCTCTGCAAACAAGTTTTTTCCCATCTCCACCTTCAATTTGCCCTGGCAGAGCTTGAGCCCCCCGTGCCCCCTTGTCCTATTGCTGAGTGCCTGGGAGAAGAGACCAACCCCCACCTGGCCACAACTTCCCTTCAGGCAGTTCCAGACAGTGCTGAGGTCACCTCTGAGCCTCCTCTTCTCCAGCACAAACACCCCCAGCTCCCTCAGCCTCTCCCCACAGCACTTGTGCTCCACTCCCTTCATTCCTCATGTGCATTTGATTTTTTTTAAATGACATGTTCTGTATTTCTCTTCCTTATAAACATCTGGGTTGTGCTTCGAGAGTATTCTCAGCCACCAGAGTAGCTACAGATGTTGCAACTTCATTTCTTGCTGAAGTTGGAAAACATTAAAAAAGGGTATTGGAAAAAAATTAAATGAACAATTATTAATGTGAATTTGCTTTGGAAAACTGGAACTTATTCCAAACCACCCCTGAGTTCCTTATGAAAGTAAGATTAAATCAAACTTTGAAGAGATTCTTTTTCACAGCACATCCTTCATTTCTAGATTCACCATTTGGTATCTCAAAATCTTATTTAACAAAATCTTATTTAACCAAATCTTCATTTGTGCCCAAAATCAATGGAAGTTGTGTCTGAATACAAACATGGTATTTAATTCTAAGAGGATGGAACATCTTGCAACTTGAATTGTGCATGCAAACTTAGAGATTACTTTTTAACACTGTACCTCAACTAGTAATCTCTGTAATGGGGATAATCCTATTCATTCACTTCATAATGGTGAAAACAATTTCATTAATATTTCAAAAACTGAATAGCCCCCTGGGCAAATTAGTCATTGCTCTCCAAAGCAAAGTTTGAAAAGCACGTACTAAATTAATGCATCATGTTTGAGGAAGGAAATAAGCTACTAAAATGCAAACATCATATTCTTGGCCCTAAAAAAATGGACAGGGCCTTGTAGAAAAATAAATCCTACTGTAATACTCATGCACATATAAAATTTGTACTACCCATCATAAAGGGAAGCCAAGTCAGCACTCAGGGGTTGACTTGCACAGGTTGGTCATGGGCTTTGAATGTGGTTCTTGTGTGGAAATAGATCCACACAGATCAAAAACATTTATCTTGTTAATCACAGTTCCACCAGTTTTCCTTCTGTGCTCCTAGAAATGGCTTAGAAAAGAGCAAAATGCCCTGTGAGAGAGGAAAAGATCTCTGGTGTGACAAACCTCTGCCTTCCATGTCTATTTAATCCAATGTCCTGTTTGGTCAGCAGGACAAACAGGACACTCTGTGTGTGCCCATAGAATGCTGAGAGATCTTAATCTCATGTAAACCAGCTACCTGTCTTTGCTTCCTAACTCCTCCCTGGCCCTTCCCCCTCTGTGTTACAGAGTTCCTACTGATGCCCCTGTCTGTATTTCATGTTGTCCTTTCTGGCATCCTTAGCCCTAAACTTGATCTTGCACTGAACAGAAGCACTCACCCCCTCCCAGTTCCTCATGGCTTCCAGCTCCAGCCAGAGCCCTTCCACTGATCCAAGGGTTATGAAAATTCTAATTCCCCCCCAAAAAGAGAGGAAAATATGTGACTTGATGGGGTCAATAAAACCCTCAGTGCCTACAAAGGAAGGTTTGCTCAGTTTTCTTTCTGAGGTACAAGAGACACAGAATCACAGAATCAGTTGGGTTGGAAGAGACCTCCGAGACCATCAAGTCCAACCCTTGGTCCAACCCCACTTTGATTACCAGATCATGGCACTGAGTGCCATGTCCAGTCTCACCTTAAAAACCTCCAGGGACGGAGACATCAAACAAACCAGGGACAAATTTGAATTAGTAAGAGGCTCTTTCTGCCTCTTACCTCCTCAAGTTTATGATTCAGATGGGAGAATCCTTTCCTTCATCTGTCATCCCAGCAGGCACCCACAGCAGAGCAGAGCTCACCTTTTGGCACACAGAGCTGGCCTGCTCCCATGTCTTCAGGGCTTCCTTCTTGAAGAGGGAAATCAGCCCTAAATGGAGTAGGGCCTGACTAATTTGGTAGGCCAGAAGGTAACAAGGATTTCCAAGCTATGTATCTGTATGCCCACCACCCATGGACTTCCAAGAGACCCCGAGTCCCCCTGCAGAGCTCACCAAGCCCTCTCAGGGCCATTCCAAGCTCCAGCTCTGGGGACCAGCCAAGGCTCTTGCCCCTCTTTTTCTCAGTAGCATTTTCCTGCAGCTCAGGAACTCCCCAGGAAAAGCCAAAGTGCCCAATGAAAACTCTGCTTGCACAGAAACACAGGATGTGACCAATTCTGTGTGACAAGCAAAACACAAGACTCAAGTTGCAATACTTACTGCCACATAAGTTATTTCATTTAAAAACGAGCATAAAACTAAGTGCAGACAAGAATAACTTCCATATCAGAAGACAAATATCGCTGGTATAATAATAATGCAAAATTAAAATATTAGAATCAGCTAAACTTAGAAGATAGATAGCAAAATGAATAATATATGCAAGTACAATCCAGAGTTCTGTTTTATGCATACAAGGGGAATAATTAACTGATCTGGAAACATGTAAATGAGGGCTTAAAAGCATTTTCAAAACAGCACATCCAATTTCAGTTACACACGCAGAAGTTGCTACCTTATAATAATTAGATTTTTTTTTTCACAAAAGATTTATTTATTTTGAATAGGAGTATTAAATATTATACTAATTACTAGTTATTTTACTTTGTACCCAGGGAAAAGGAATGAATATTCATTAATTCCTCAAGCTACCAAACCCCAACAGACCAGAGAGATTCCAGCATAGCTACTGATAAGTAAGGAAAAAGTTTGGTACAAAATGAGTCTCATTCCACAAATCACAGCTCTATCCTTTTTACATGTTAAATGCACTACAAGAAGCAACAGACAAATAAAATCACACTATATCAATGTTCATCCTTTTACTTTTTAAGTGTCTTTCTGTATAATGCCCTTGAGAAAGCCTTTTATTAGTATTATTTTGGGAATATTATATGCATTTTGTTGTGGCAGCAAAGGTAAGGTAAATAATAATCAAAATATCTTACACATATTCATCTGTTCATTATTTTTTTTCATAATCAAAGAGGCTCTCCAGGCTACCTGTCACCATTAATGAAACTGCAGGAAAGACACTTGTCTCTCAGATGCCAACTGTCCCATAATGATCCCATTGTCTTGGTAGTATGGCAGGGTGACTGTGCACCTCAGAGACAAGAAGCCCAATCACATTCCACACTTCATTGGATGCATTAAGACCCAAATTTCACAGTGATGATGTACTGGTTTAGAGGTAAACCAGCAGGAGAAATGAACTCAGCACAAGAGAGATTATAAGTCAGAGCTACAATTTAATAATAATAATACAGTAAATACCCTGACGCAAAGGGAAATTGCTTTCAACTCCCAAAACCCAGCAGTATAACCCAGTGCCCTGGGGGACAAACCCAAAGGGGTTTGTTAGCCCTTGTGCTGAGACCCGCGTGGTTCCCCAAGTCCAAAGCAAAAGGAATTGACAAACCCGTTGGTGCAGGTAATGGCTGTAGTTTGGTCCAGACTGGTGGTCTCCTCCTGTCGAGGTCCTGCTGCTCCTCTGGGCCCGACAAAAAGGTTCCCGAGGTCTTCTTACCCACCCCCTGTTGTACCCTCAGGGACCACCCAGTCCCTCCCCCGGGGCGGGGACTCACACAATGGGTGATTAACTCTGTGAGTCATGGGGTATTCTTTGAACTGTTGATGGCCCATTAGCACCTACGTCCCCTCAGGCTGGGAGTGGAGTTGCTAAGGACTCCCTGGGAAGCTGCTGCAAATGGGCCATTGACCTTGGGAATGAATAGAGGGGGTAGAATACACAGCTTTGATCACCCCCACACAGTGACAACTGGTCCCACCTGCTGAACCAGGACAGATGAATAATCTGGGATGCATCATTTTGGAATGCCCACGTGGAGTTACCATGCCAGGGCCTCGTTTTTCAGGCAATTTCTGTCACTAAGCCATTGGAGGGCACCCTGGAAGGACCAGAGACAGGGAGAAATTATCTGTCTGCAAGTTAATTGGATATTTATGTTGTAATTCCCATTTGTGTCGTTTCACTCAAACCCAGAATTGCTACAAACCAACTCCATTTATTTCTCAAACTAGACCTCAAACTTACTAGGATTAGGTTGACTCTCTCAGCAGCACCTCCCTGGAAAAGGTGTGAGTTCTGCACGAGTCTGGATGCTTTCTGTTACACTGTTTCACTCTTCATTTTAAATTGTCTTTATTTGACAGTTATAGACAGTGCTAGATGAATTTTAACAAGCAAGTTCAGAATCTCATCACTGCCATAATAGCCAACCCATTGCTTAATAAAAAACATTATAAAAATGTTACTGTTTATTAAAACATCATTGAGGGAAAAAAACAAACCAAAAACCCCAAACCTCTCAAAATTCATGAACTGCTTCCATACATCTCTAAGAGGCCAAAAATTTAAAAATAAATAAAAAAAAAAGCCTTAAGAGGATTCTTACTTTAGCTGAAATTTAAGTATTTACACTTTGCACTTTGAAATCAGCCTACAATGTCACATTTAGATGTTCTCAGAGAAGGCTCAAATCTCTTATTTGGACACTGAAAATGATCCAAACAGACATTCAAAAGAAATCTCTACTCCCCAAACCCAGGATGTGTATCTGACCTAGTGATTTAGATGCAAGATTTCCAGGGCTTTGGAGAGTGTTTAATAATATACCTAAATCACTTTTTTTGAGCAGCACAAATCTCCTATTGGTTCTCTTGTCTGACAACAACCCAAATTTTGTTCTCTCTTGAAGGCACCTCACACAGGTCCCACCTTGCAGGGACAGTGTGGAATGGCTTTCTCCTGGTGGCTCTTTGCACCTTGTTTACCTTGTACACCCACAGCACAGGAGCTCTCCTGAGGGTGAGCATTGAGCCCTGTCCCACTCCCTGAGGGTGAGCACTGAGCCCTGTCCCACCTCCTGAGGGTGAGCAGTGAGCCCTGTCCTACCTCCTGGGGGGGAGCACTGGGCTCTGTCCCACCCCCTGAGGGTGAGCACTGAGCTCTGTCCCACCCCCTGAGG
>VWZD01013834.1:512435-544309 GCA_013396695.1 Sakesphorus luctuosus | reverse complement strand
ATTGGAATGGGCTGCCCAGAGAGGGGGTGGATTCCCCATCCCTGGAGGTTTTTAACCTGAGATTGGCCGTGCTTGATAAGGAAAGACTTACCAATGATGATCTCAAGTGTTTCCCACCACAGGGTTAAAAATGGCATTTTTGGACTAACACAGAGAAGCATCATTTCAGTTTATGTTGCCAGAAGAACATTTACACTTCTCTAACTCCTTTGTTTCTTTGGCTGGGCTTCCCAGTAGAGTAAGAATTCCTAATTTTTCCCATCTTTGTACTGCACATAGCACAGGATTTCTTTTGTCATTATAAAACACTCCCAAAGCAAATTCCACTGACAAACATACAGAAACTCCAAATAACTCATTTCCCACACAAACAGCTGCTCCTCTCCAACTCCCACCTTGTATCTCCCCATCAATAAATGCTTTCTCAAGTTTCAAACAGCAGCATATCTTTCTAAGGTTTTTGTTTAATCCCTGAGTAACACATCCCACAGGTGACATGTCTTGTCACAAATGTTCAGAGATAATTTTTATTCTCATATAAGCTGTAAATTTACAGTTGCTAATGTGTCCACATGAAAAGCATCTCTCCTACATTTATTTTTATTTCATGTTTTTCAAGCTGTACCTGGATAAAACTTCAATATTCCTCATTCTCATATCAGGATAAATGGATTTGAATCATAGAATCACAGAATGGATTGGGTTGGAAAAGGCCTCCCAGATCATCAAGTCCAACCCTTGGGCCAACTCCACTCCCTTTACCACATCATGGCACTCAGTGCCACGGCCAAGCTCACTTGAAAAACCTCCAGGGATGGGGAATCCCCCCCCTCTCTGGGCAGCCCATTCCAATCCCTCAGCACTCTCTCTGCAAAGAATTTCTACCTGATATCCAACCTAACCCTCCCCTGGCAGAGCTTGAGCCCCCCGTGCCCCCTTGTCCTATTGCTGAGTGCCTGGGAGAAGAGACCAGCCCCCACCTGGCCACATCTTCCCTTCAGGGAGTTCCAGACAGTGCTGAGGTCCCCTCTCAGCCTCCTCCTCTCCAGGTTAAGGTCTTGAGGAATATGTAAGTATTGAATATGCTTTTGTGTTTAATGAAGTTCTGCATCTTCCAAAGACCCCACAAAACTTTTCTCCAAAGTGATGCTTTCCCACTGATCTAGCAGATTCAGGGATACTCAATTAAACAAACAAAGAAACAAAACAAAACCAAAAAAGACAAACCACAAGAAAAGGAAGAAAAAACAATCCCCCCACAGAGATACACAAAATCCACAAGGGAAAAACAAACAAATAAACAAACCACATTCCCATCCAAACAAAACCAAAACCCTACAAAGAGCCCAACCACAGAAAATCACAAACTATCAAAGACTGAAACTGCTGTTTACATGTCACTGCAGACACATTTCAAGCCAAAATCCTAGAGGAGCTCAGATGTTTATGAAGAACCAAGAGCAACAGTCAAGTTGCTTGTGAGGAGTCCTGTGTCATGTGCAATTTTCATGCAGAACAGGGGGAAAATTTAAAAAAAAATGAAAACATCAATACATGACTATTCCTACCACGCTGCAATGCCCACGTAGGTCCTCAATAACTTCACTGGAATTATTACTGCCTTGTCATGAAGGACAAGAGGAGAAAGTTCCTCACAAAGAGAGTGCAAAGTTGGTGATGGAATTACAGAACACAACAAAAACCTCTGCCCTTCTGTCAGAAGGTGAGCCAAAGCTCATTAAAACCAACAGAAGCCTCCCTTCTTCACTGCAACAGGGAAGAGGCATTTCCTCTCTAAATAATGTATCAAAAAGAGATGCAGCCCAAGAAGAGAACACTGTACGGAGGCAATCACAGCCTATCCAAAACTGGACAAAGCCAGGCTCATTTTTAAGCCTGATTTTGAATTGAAGTCATATAGCACACAAGGATCTATTTAATATATCTGAAATGAAAAGTGAAAAAACTCACCACATGCATCAACCTGTCCAGTTTGGGAGAAGGGCAGCTGTTTTGTCTGCATCTTCACTGGAGGGGAACAGACCCTCTTTCTGAACATTAACCATTTCAAAAGGTCTCATTAAAAGGTTTCTCTGTTTTCACTGATTATTTTGTAGCAACAGCAAGAACACCCATAAATCTCATTGAATTAGATTTTTAGACCTTTATTCCAGATAATTTCTTCTCCTTATGTGGACTTTCTCAGGAAATGAGATTTAATGAGTCATAGTCCTTACTGATAATCACAGGAGAGCTCATTAGCTTTCTGTCAGATTTGTACCAACTATTTGCCCTCAATATGCATGTGACTTGCTGGAGCTAAATAGGACACTACAGAGAGCAGAGTTACAGAGATGAAGCAATACAGTGGATTTGGAACACTTTAGAGACAAATATTTCCCCTTAATTTATTTTGAGAACTTAAAGGAAAAAATACCAACATGCCTTCTCTCCTTTGTTATGCTACTTTCTCTACTGTGTTGGCATGGCTGACATCAAGACTACAGGAAATTAGGAATGACATTTGAGAGCTCCTTGCAGGTGTGGTGAGACAGAACAAGCCCAAAGAGTCCACAGTGCAAGTCCATGGGGACTGGAAAACATTTCTGGGGTAGGGTACTGATGCCTGAGAGACCCCAAAAACAGGACTCTGAGCCAAGTTAATGTGGGATAAGATAAAAAGGTAAATTCTTTAATGTCCAGGCTTAGGGCTTTTAGGAATACACAATGACAACTCCTGAACACTGATTTCCATGGCCTTTATAATAATGTCCACCCAATCATTACTTCACACATCTCTCAGTCCAGCCCTTGTCTCACCCCTGTTCCAATCCCTTAGGATTTGGGTCATAGAATCACAGAATGGATTGGGTTGGAAAAGACCTCCAAGATCATCAAGTCCAACCCTTGGGCCAACTCCACTCCCTTTACCAGATCATGGCACTCAGTGCCACGGCCAAGCTCAGCTGAAAAACCTGCAGGGATGGGGAATCCACCCCCTCTCTGGGCAGCCCATTCCAATGCCTGAGCACTCTCTCTGCAAAGAACTTTTTTCTCACCTCCAACTTCAATTTCCCCTGGCAGAGCTTGAGCCCCCCGTGCCCCCTTGTCCTATTGCTGAGTGCCTGGGAGAAGAGACCAACCCCCACCTGGACAGAACTTCCCTTCAGGCACTTCCAGACAGTGCTGAGGTCACCTCTCAGCCTCCTCTTCTCCAGCACAAACACCCCCAGCTCCCTCAGCCTCTCCCCACAGCACTTGTGCTCCACTCCCTTCTCCAGCCTCGTTGCTCTTCTCTGGCCCCGCTCCAGCCCCTCAATCTCTTGCCTCAGCTGAGGGGCCCAATCGTTGAGACCCTCTGTCTTCATCAGTTCTCCCCTTGCTTTGGTTTCTGGAGTTCTTCCAATGTTCTGAGTCCCAGGATTGTTTGCTTATATTTATGTCTTGTTCTGCAGGCCTTCTGATATTCTTTAGCCCTTTGCCTTGAAGAGAGTCTAAATAAGACTAAATAACTAAAAGAATTTGAGCTACTGATAAATGGCAGAGTTTATGATGTATAAACAATGAACTTAGGCTGCTAGAAGTATTAACCTACTAAAAATCTACTTTGCTACAACTACTGTGTTCCTAAAATCTACAAAATGTGAAAATCAAAAATCAGAAATCCTTCTTGCATCAGCCCAAACCTGTGGTTTCCCACAGTCCAACAGGACGTTCAGTGGTGACAGGCTAACACAGGAGGCAGTGCAGGTGAAGCTGCTCTGTGCCCTGCCCCTCCTGCACTGATGGGTGTCCCTCTCCATGCCCAGGGCTGCTGGCTGGGTCCTCCCTCACTTGCCCAGCCTGTTTGTGCTGCAGGGCCCTGGGCTGGGCTGTGCCAGGAGCTGCTCAGCCCCATGGCTGCAGCACTGGCAGAGGTGCAGTGTCCCTCCCAGATGCTGGCAAAGAACCAAGAGCAACAGTCAAGTTGCTTGTGAGGAGTCCTGTGTCCTGTGCAGTTTTCATGCAGTAAGAATAGGGGAAAACATCAACACCCCACTCTATTCCTACCACATTGCAATGCCCACGTAGGTCCTTGATAACTTCACTGCCATTATTACTGCCTTGTCATGAAGGACAAGAGGAGAAAGTTCCTCACAAAGACAGTGCAAAGGTGATGCTGGCATTACAGAACACCCTGTGGCACAGCAGGGTAACCTGGGACACTGTGAGACACACATGGCCTTACTGTTTCTGCAGTTCCCAGCTCCTGAAAGGAGAGCAAGGGTGGAGCTGTGGGCCTGTCACAGAAGGCTGTCCCCACTGAGGGCACACGGCCAGGGGTGCCAGCCACCTTCACAGCCAGGCACTGTCTAAGGCAGGGTTTGCTTTTATCTGTCTCTGCAGCTTTCACACAACCAATTCTGCTTCCCAGGAAACTGAGAATCACCTACACTCTCACAATCTGCTTTCACAAAATACCCCATTTCCCAACGTGACTTAAGCAGAGTCCAATAAGCAGGAAAATACCCAGGAGGGTGTTACCAGACCTGCACCATGGTAAGGACCCACCTTTTCCAGGGAATCATTCATCCAGGAATCAAAAAACAACTAGAAAAGAATGGCTTTCTCAAGTAATTCACTGTAGCACCAGAACCCAAGGCAACAAATGCTCTTCCCAGCTTAGTAAGTCCTTCCTGTGGGGCCAGGGGGCCTCTGGAGCTCCAGGCTCTACCCCAGCCCTTGCAGGTGACCTTGCAGGGAGCAGAAGGTCACCTGTGCACAGCAACTGACATCAGGTCTTCAGGAACTTCCCAAACTACTTGTCTAATCAGAACTAGTTGCATGTCCATGTATTGTTCATCTGTCACTTTTAGAGCAACAGAAAAGGCCAGGTTTTTATGGCATATATAAGCTTTTTTTTTTCGTCTCCACCCCAGGAAGCTAATGGGTTCAAAGTGTGAGGCATTGGAAATAAGGATTGGAGGTGTAATTCCAGCTCAGGATGACTTCAGGGTTCCAGGGCCTGTCACTAATCACTCAACTTGCACTTTCTGGGTTTATGGTTTTGACAAAATCCCTTCAATTGAATTATGACCTTCTGTGTAGGGTATGTATTCTTTTATATGTTATATTGAAATACAAAGAGAAAGAGCAGGAAAAAATTAGGACCTAGGACTTAAAACTCTAGTCCTTTTATGGCACAGGCAAACAGAATGCTCTTGACTTTAACCTATGGGTTCCACTCCATGTGTGGTGTATTTTTCATACATCAGGGGGCTTTATAAATTTGCTGTATAAAGCACCAGAGCTACATTGCCAGCAAAATATAAGGAAAACAAATATGTCAGGGTAATGATGCCAGGACAATTCCTTATTGAAAAAAACTCCAGTTTATTAATACCTTATTGCTACAAGCTAGATCTTATTATCATCTTGGGTCATTTAGAATCTTATTAGGTATTCTGATGGTGGATGAATAATCCTGTGATAAATTCTTTGCCATGTCCTTCACAGTTGTCATAGCAGGATCATAAACAGCATTTATAACAATCTAGCCTGGAGGAAAAGGCTTACAATGCTCTGCTTAACATGCAGGAAATATTCAGATCGGCCGTGTCTGGTTAAATTTGAGACCCACAGGAGAGACACCAAAGTTAAATGTAGCATGGGTTGCTGTGAAGATTAACTTTAAAAAACGTTGTGGGTCAGGGGCATGGGGACTAATGCCAATGATGTGGCCAAAAAACAGCTTCTTTCAGGAAAGACATCTTGAATAAAACTGGGAGTACAAGTTACTTTCTTACTGAAAACCCACCACATAAGGCTACTTGAGCTGCTGCTTAAGCAGCATGGTTGAAATTATTTGCAATTGAATGGCTTGGAGCTCAGGCATCTACTTCAGTGCTTATTATCTGAAAAAACAGCGTATGCACTCACACAGTGAAAAATATGCAGATGTTTGCAGAGCTATAGGATAACTTGCTTACACTGTGCAACTTCTTGAACCCTTGCAGTCTCAGAACTGAGTTCTTCAGAACTACTACAAAAGTGACACAGGTAAAGTAAACTCAGAGAAAAAAAATAAATTTACACTGCTTTGAGTGGGTACTTAAAAAAATAAACCACACAGTCTACGCATTTAAACACACGGAATTACTCATACCTGTTGTCATTCAGTGTCACATTCAAAGGCACAACACCAGTTTTCCAAGCCTAAGTGCAGCAAGTGCATCTCAAACCACTGGAACTTTTCAAAACAGAAGTTATTTTTAAACGCTAATAGTGGTATAAATTAAAGCTCAGCCAAAACCAATTTTGCAGGACCTGCCAGGCACATTTTCAGGAGAGTGATAATAGAAATGGGTGGTTTACTGCAGGAAATTGTGGTGACACATTGGAGTACAGCCACGTGTATGCTTTCTCCACAACAGGTGCTGCTGCTCTCTTGGCACAAGGAATGGAGACCATGGAAAGTGAACAGCAAAATTTGCTTTCCTTAAAAGAAGATGAATTGCACCTTCCACTTGAATTTTAAGTACACCAACCAAATGAGCTCTGTCACTCTTCCCCAACCCAGAGCTCGATCACACAATCATAGAATGGATTGGGTTGGAAAAGACCTCCCAGATCATCAAGTCCAACCATTGGGCCAACTCCAGTCCCTTTACCAGATCACCAAGCTCACCTTAAAAACCTCCAGGGATGGGGAATCCACCCCCTCTCTGGGCAGCCCATTCCAATCCCTGAGCACTCTCTCTGCAAAGACGTTTTTTCCCATCTCCAACTTCAATTTCCCCTGGCAGAGCTTGAGCCCCCCGTGCCCCCTTGTCCTATTGCTGAGTGCCTGGGAGAAGAGACCAACCCCCAGCTGGCCACAACTTCCCTTCAGGCACTTCCAGACAGTGCTGAGGTCACCTCTCAGCCTCCTCTTCTCCAGCACAAACACCCCCAGCTCCCTCAGCCTCTCCCCACAGCACTTGTGCTCCACTCCCTTCTCCAGCCTCGTTGCTCTTCTCTGGCCCCGCTCCAGCCCCTCAATCTCTTGCCTCAACTCAGGGGCCCAGAACTCAACCCAACACTCAAGGTGTGGCCTCCCCAAGGCAGAGTCCAGGGGAAGGCTCACTGCCCTGGGCCTGCTGGCCACGCTACTTTGGATCCAGGCCAGGATCCCATTGGCCTTCTTGGCCACCTGGGCACACTCTTGGCTCCTGTTGAGCTTCCTGTCAGTTAGTACCCCCAGCTCCCATGAATGTGCCCAGCTGAGAAATTCAGGGATTGCACCCCAGGGCATTCTCTGCTGCAGCCACGGGGACACCTCCAGGCTGAAAAACACCATCTTCTCCTGGGATTTCTTGCAGCTCCCCCAGCTACGAGAACCAGCTTTGCAGATATCTCTGTGTGCACACAATCTTTGTGCCAAAGGTGTCTCCAAGCACAGCACACGTGACAGGGAACCAGAATGGGTGGAGGTCATGAAGCACTGTCAGCTGCTCAGAATCTGCTCCCACCTCAGTCATTCTGAAGTTGAAAATACATCTCAGAAAAGGAACCTCAAGCCAATCAGGTGGACCCTGAGAGGGGAAGGGTCTAAGCTCACCAAATGAGTTTCTTAGAGCAAATATTTTTCAAGGAGCTGCGTTCCTTTATCACCTGTATTATCCTGCTTTCCTCCACTGACTGAAGAGTCTTTGAGAGGTGTAGCTGTACCTTCACAGGTACTTTTTAGCACTTTGGGAATGTGTCAGCAGAAATAAATAACACAGCAATCATAGACACAAAAGGGAAAAGGCTTTGAATGAAGCAGTTAGAGCCTGTGGGACAACGTGTTCTACAAAAGCTGTAAGGGCTGAGGAACTGTCACTTCACTCAAGGTGGGACAGACTTGGTCTCTTCTCCCAGGCACTCAGCAATAGGACAAGGGGGCACGGGCTCAAGCTCTGCCAGGGGAAATTGAAGTTGGAGAGCAGGAAAAACTTCTTTGCAGAGAGAGTGCTGAGGCATTGGAATGGGCTGCCCAGAGAGGGGGTGGATTCCCCATCCCTGGAGGTTTTTCAGCTGAGCTTGGCCGTGGCACTGAGTGCCATGATGTGGTAAAGGGACTGGAGTTGGCCCAAGGGTTGGACTTGATGATCTGGGAGGTCTTTCCAACCCAATCCATTCTATGATTCTATTCTATGACTTATTTTCCCTGTGGTTAAAATCAGCTGTTTCAGTTTGGTCTTGCCACAAGTGTAGTCAGGCTGTGGAAAGCCCACTTGCAGCACTCAGGCTGCCAAAGCAGCACAATGTGCACGTGTCAACCCCCCTGCAAACATGAGGCTATCTCTGATTTTCACATCTCTAAAGCAATGGGAGGTGGGATATGGAGTTACACTTGCTAACCACAAGTGCAATGGCTTTGGGTTTTTTAATAGTAAAATTGAAGTTTTGCTTCTTCTTAAAGAGCCATGCTTCCCATTGAGGAGGAAAGATTTTAATATTTTATTTTTTAAATGTGAGATTTGCCCTGGTAATCATCCTTGTCAATTAAAAAATTATCTTAAGTGCACTATGACTGTACATGAAAGTAACATTTCTTTCTTCATTTAAAAAATCCAAAACAAACTAACAAAACCCAAACCCACCTACAAACCTTTCCATCTCTGTTCTGTAACTGGACAGCTGTGCAAAGAAGTACCATGTGTGAAGATGAGTACTATTTTGGATGCATAGATCAACACTTAACCAGACTGAAAAAGCAGAATTCTAAAATTAATACCTTTAATACTGCAAGTTAACTGAGTCTTTGGAGGTTTAAAATTGTTAGTATCCTTCTATAAATGCACAAAATCCCTCCAAGGCAACTCTCTTGGTATAGTCACCTAAGCAGATGAATTTACAAAAATCTCTCCATTCTCAATGCATTTCAAATTCTCCATTCTAGTTAGTCTTGTACTAAAAAACTGTGATGAATAAAATGTTTTACAGGTTCAATTCCCCTTTGTCTTTAAACTTAAAAGAGGTAAAATATGCTTATCCTAAAATAAGATTTCCCTCAGCCTCCTCAGCCTGTCTGTACAGCTGGTTCAGACTGAAGGGAGATCTCAGCACCACCATGGACAGTTTGCTGCCCCCTCACCTGCTCAGGTACAGTCTCTTGGTCTGCTGAAATCAGTGGGACTTCTGCCTCTGATCCAGACCCTCCTGAATCACCCAACCCAATTCCTGCCAGCTTTATTGCTACTATCAAAGCACACATGGGCCAGCAAGACTGACTCTGGTTGATTCCACAGCATTTTTATAGTGCTGTGCAACATATTTCATATACAAGAAGATAATCTAGTTTGTACAGATGTGATCCAAACTAGTATGACTTGACAAACTTTGCAGGTAGCTCTTAAACTGATATAAACTCCACTAGGCTGCTTTTAATACTAAACTCATATGAACTTATTAGAAAAAAAATGCACATTCCTATACCCTGAAATTTCCCCCCCTTGTACAGCATTTTTGTTCAGTCTCCAAAGCCCAGCAATGTGAGTGTCCAGGCAATGTTCACAGAGTCTTCTCCAGACCTGTCTGGGAGGCTCATTTCTGGTCTGCTTTTGGAAGTGCTGTGGTAACAGGTGCAGTTATAACCCACTGGCCCACGCAAGGTACAACTCAGTGTGGGCCCATTCAGACAGAGCAGAGCTTGCTTTGGGTCACTGGCCCAGCGTCCCAGCTCTCTAACCTGAGCTGGAGCAGCCTGTCCTAAGGCAGGGTGGGCACTGGCACAGGCACCTTCCCCCCAGCCTGCTCCCTCATCCTCTCTGGAGGAGCTAAAAAACTGCTGTGAGTCCCTGCAGGAGCCACCAGAACAAAGAGTTTAAACGATCAAGCACCATCAGCTCCCAGCCCAGAGGCCAAATGCGAGACGTGGTGACTTTGAGGATCCATTTTCAATTAGTACCTGTGACAAAGCCTTTAACAGCAACACTGCAGGGAGAGACCCACATTCAACATTCATTTCTTCCTTTGCACACAGAAATAGGATGCAGCCCTGATCAGAGGAACTGTGTGGTTGAACTCTGAGCCCAGCAGGTGAGTGTTAACTTTCCTTGCCAGATGCTGGTGAAAAGGAGAGAGGGTCAGTGGCTGAAGGAAGGAGGAGCTGAGTGGGGCTGTCCCACTTTCTGGTGCAGAGGGCACTGGGTCCCTGCTGCAGCCATGGGCCAGTGCCACCTGCTGCTGGTGGAGCTCAGCCAGCTGTGCCCACCTTGCTGCAATCAGAGCTTCAGCTGCAGGGAGCACAATCAGCACTTTTACAGACAGGAAACAGCAGTTCCTGAGCAACTACAAGTCAGTTGTAGTTTCAGTGGGCAAAATGACTTCAGATTATCACTGAGATGTGAAAAACGTGTAACACACAAACAGGGAAATCGATGACCAGGTCAGCTCAGCTCAGCAGTTTGTTAGTACAAGCACCAAGTGCCAAGCTGCAAGAATAGAGGCCAAACTTGTACCTCACTGCCAAGATGCCACTGCCACCCTGCTCGACTTTGCCCTTGGTCCAGGATGGATGCGTGAGGGCAGTCCATAATGGTGCACAGTATTCTACACTGTACTAGTCCCAGGTAAATGAAGGGACAAAGTGTGCAAGACTGGCTTCCAAATCACTTGGAGCAAAACAGAACTGGGAAATACTACTGAAAGAAAAACGGTTTCCCAGTAATTTCAAGGAGAAGAGATTTGCAAAATTTCCCTTTTCCCCAACTAACTTGCATCAGGTTCCATATCCTCAAGTCTGGATGAAACTCCCCCTTCCCCACTTGTTCCCCAGCAAACAGAATATTAGTTATTAACAGGGTTCCTGGGACCTGGTTGGCACTCTCAGGGAGACTTCACTGAGATTCCTTTGTCAAACCATTTCCATTGCAAATGTTTGATGTGCACTGTAACTCCAAATGTGCCCACATGCTCCTTTCCCACTGTAAAGCAGCCAGATGTCAAAGGGCAGAGGTGCCTTTTGCACCTTACTGGGAATCTGGGAGTCCCTAAACCAGCTGTCCTTTGGGCTCAGAGCCACTCAGCTGTGAACGAGTACATGCTTCTGCCGTACAAACCTTGATTAGATCAATTCCCTGTGAGTGAAAGCCACAGACACTCCCTAACCCCCTCCCTTAACTGGTGCCAATTAGAGCTTGAGTGTCTAATTAACAAGAAATAAATGGAGTTCTCCACTGTTGACTTTGGAGGACTCTGACCAATAACTCTGCACACCACAATGAGATGAAGCGAATGAGAAAGTGAAAATTAAGTGAGTTTAGAAGTGTCTGGACAGCATTAATGTATGTATATATAGGCACATATATATAAAAATATATATCTACCATAGGTTCAAGTTCTCCTGGCTCATTTCTCAATATTTAGTTTCTCCTCGAGTAAACCACCTACTGGCTACTAGTGATTTTTTCTTGATTTCTTTGACTTCTGGAAAATACAATCACTTTCAAATATAAAGTAAATGTAACTTAAGAACCTGTAGCACTGTTATTTTTGCTGTAATAACACTCACAGGCCTGGAATTTAAGTGTTTGGAAGGATCCTTGTAAGCAAATAACAGACCAGACTAAATTTTTCCTTTGAAAAATATGCTCTGCATTACTGATACTCCTCTTACAACAAATGAGAGAGGGAAAAGGCAGAGCAACAGACTCCACAAACTGAGTGGATTCATTGTGAGTCTGAACAGTCCATCAATACAGATTATGGACTACTCAGCTGGGCTGCAGAGCCAGCAGCTAAATATGCTGATAAACACCTTGCTCAGGAACAGCAACAGCATCATCCTGCAGGATTCAAAGCAATTGGCACTGCTTGACCAGGACCAGACTGTACAACTGCCCAGAGCTATACAAATAAATGCAGTCTGGTGGCACCTAAAACAAATCTGCTGAGAGAGACCTTTGAAACTGGCAATAGATGCAGGCATTGCAAATCATTTTTCTTCATAGATGGGTGATGCACCAGAGACCAGCTCTTACCATAAAAAACTACAATAGCAGATGTCAGTGAAATAATATTTAGCAATGACATGGACATTCTACAAAAGTCAACGAGGAAAAAAAAGTCTTCACAGATACATGTGTATGTTGTTAATCATAATTAAGGCAAGTGTGACAGTTTCTTGGCAACAGACACTGAGTTGCCTTCCCTGACAAACAAATCCTGCAGGAATACTCTCCCTCATTACATCCAGCCTGCAGTTCTTTACACTGATATCCTCCACTTGGAACACCCCAAGTCACAGGGAAACTTTGGGTTTGTCAGTTTAGGCTTTTGCTGGATAATCACAGGGTGACCTCTGTGAAGGTCAAATAAAACTACACGATCCCAGCTATGAGGACAAAACTGGAATGCTTTATTGAACACTTGATCATAATTTAAGGTTTCAGGGAAACATGTGCTAATAGGGAGGAAGGGTTCTAGAACCCAACAGACCTCCACCAAAGGAAGGAGCAAATTTCTCATTAGTAAAGTAAAAAGAACTTTAAAAGCTGGCAATACAAACAAGCAGAGTTACTGTTTCAGGCAGGGTGGGAGAGTGGGGACAAAAGGGGCTCAGAGCATCCAGCTTGGGGAACTAATGCCATCCACTCCTCAGAGAAGACGTGGAGCATCATAATAATGGCCAATCTTCGCGAACAAAGATTTGGGAAGGGCTCACCCCACATGGGTGTGCCCTCCGAGCCTGTGCAGTGGATGTTTTAGGTGAGGCTCAGTGTGCGCAGAACTGGCCCCACCGTTTAAGTCCTGAGGTTCGTTTGCCACGGCCGAGCAAGCTTGGACAGTGACAGTGAAGTCCTCGGGACTGTCTACAGCACCCAGTACTGACCGGGGCTGACCCTGCGGAGCATCCGAGATCTGACGGGATGGGATGGCAGGGAGGCTTGAACTGCCGGGGCCGCCTGTACTGAGACTCGAACTCGCGACCTTGGGAGCATCAAGTGGAATAGCAAAGCACAGCTGTCCTAAAACCAGCAAGTGGATGACATGACAGTCCCTCTGAACACGTATTTTTACCTGCATGTACAGTATCCATGTCTCCTGACAGTGAGCACCTCTGTGCAAACAATTCCAAGAAAGCAATTTACAATATGTAAGTATATTTATGTGTTTTGTATATAGTGGGTATATATTTATACACCTTTCAGTAGTTAGGGAATTACTGATTCTTCAACAACAAAAAATTGGTGATTTGCAAGGAAGTATTTTCAGAGAACTTGTTTTTCTCTCTCCTTTATAAAAAACATTTGTGATGGCAAGGTTTTGGCCAGCTGAAAGTTTTTTATCCAAAACAAGTCACATTTTACCATGATTCCTTAAATTTTTTTCATAAAAGGAAAAAAGGTTGAATTAAGAATGCTGAACCATTTCAACAATAAGCTGTAAATGCTTGTATTAGTTAAAAGGGCTGCAAAGAAATGTGGTTATGATTCTAAAAGACGGTGTAAATACCACAGAGAGAAAAGAAATCCCTTACAGTATGTATAATTATATTACTGATAATTATATCTCAGTAATGAGCAAATTACAGTAGAACACCAGCCAAGGCTCTCACAATAAATGGCCCAAGTTTATGGAACAATCTCTTCAGAGAAGTGTGGAAACTCCCTACATCATCTGAAAGACAGAAAACACAGGAGACAAAACACATTCCCAATGTGCAGTGGGGCCAATACTGAGCTGGAAGAGAGATGGGCTGGCCTTTCCCATTTCTCAGGGCTGTGCCAGCTGCCTGGCACTGGGGTTTCAAATCACCACCTCTGCCATCCTCCCATTTTGTTGTCTCTTCCTGGCTGTAGCTCACGTTAGTGAGATCCCACAGGGTTTAGCAATTAGCACGAGGAAAGCAGTGTGATAATCAGAAGAAATTAATGGTTTAAAAACATAATCTTACACTCCCCCTGAGACTTGTTCCATGAAACTGGATTCTCAAAAAAAAAAAAAAAAAAAGAAAAACGAAGAACAGGTAATTGATTCTTATTAACAGAATGATCTGCCACCAAATGCTATCCATGTGAAAAAGATGTTAATTCTAAGTGCTCTCAGAGTCAGTGTGAGCTTTTCTCTGCCTGCCCCTCTGAGGGGGACAGGCTGGGACCCTCAGTGCCACCTTTGCACCTTCTCAGAGTGGCTCTTCATGTGCCACCAACCAGCACCTGGAACTGGGGTGTGCCAGGGAAATAACCATCCCTAACCATTTCAGTGAGAAAGGGGGAGAAAGGAGCACACACTGCAGGCTCTTCCCAGTTTTGTGGAGAAGACAGGTCAGCTTATGAGTGGCAGATAAGCTATATATTGTATTTAACCATGTCCAATGCTGGATTTTTATACACCTCTAGGAAAAGATTGAGCTACAGACTTTATTCCCATGGTTAACTACACTATTAAACATGTGTGCTATTTGTTCTGGCTTAATTTCCTCTCTCAATGAACTGATGAATAATGGAAAAAAGCAGGCAAGTAAAGCAGAAAAGAAACCCCTCAGTAAATGTCTTGTCTTACTTCGGTAAGTGTAGGACCTAAGTGGATCTCTCAGGCACTTCAAAACAAAATTAGAAATGCTCCAACTCTTCAGTCCACAATAATGCTTCCTGTACTCAGTAAGCCAGCCAGCTCTTGATTAAAATCATTTTTCAAGATTTCTATTCTGGGGGAAAAAGAAGTCTTTCCTTTGTAGCTTTTTGACAAGGCAGTGCAGGAGCTCCAGCTTTTCTTTTCACAGTTTCCTCTGCAACTCACGAGCAGCGCGTTTTCTGCGAACCTTCTCGTTAGCAGCGCCTGTTCACACAGAACAGCCTTGTCTCAAACGGGGGCTTAGGCCAAAGAAAAGGGCTGCAAACTTTGGTGGTTTGAGAGCCCTCCCAGAAGGGCTGCAAACCTTCATGGTTTCAGAGCAGCAGCACCGCGGGGCAGCAGCGCGGAGTGCGCGGGGCCAGCGCCACCTCGTGAGCCTTCCCCGGGCTCTCAGGCAAGAACACTCAACAGGGCAAGGGAAGGAGGGGAGGAAAGGTAGAGAACACCCCCGCCCCTGAAAAGTTGTAATTAAAGTTTATAAATGTCCATAAAATGCAAATGTCTAACATTCCTTTTAAATGTGCCTGTAATTCTGACGGCAGATTTTGCTGAAAGTTTAATTCTGTACATGAAGACAAATTTGTCAGTTCTTCATAACTGCTGGACCTACCCATTTTTGGGGGTACTAATTGACAGGAAGCTCAACAGGAGCCAAAACTGTGCCCAGGTGGCCAAGAAGGCCAATGGCATCCTGGCCTGGATGCAAAGTAGCATGGCCAGCAGGCCCAGGGCAGTGAGCCTTCCCCTGGACTCTGCCTTGGGGAGGCCACACCTTGAGTGTTGGGTTGAGTTCTGGGCCCCTGAGTTGAGGAGAGAGGGGGTGGATTCCCCATCCCTGGAGGTTTTTCAAGTGAGCTTGGCCGTGGCACTGAGTGCCATGATGTGGTAAAGGGACTGGAGTTGGCCCAAGGGTTGGACTTGATGATCTGGGAGGTCTTTTCCAACCCAATCCATTCTATGATTCTATAGAGCATAAAAGAAATTATTGTTACTCTAAAGCTCAAGATGCCAAAATATTACGGATAGTCTTATAGATTTAAAGTGGAAATTCTGTAAACAACCAAGCTGATATTACTTCAAGTCCTTCTCTTTTGCTGTTTCCTCTTTGACTGAAGTTTGCCACCCACCTCCCCTAATTTTGCAACACAGGGTTATTGCCATTCAGGTGTTTGAGAATGTGCACTTAACCCTGCTTTGAACACAGCAGCATCCTGGCAGCTATGGAAAGCAGGCCTCCCGTCCTTTTGTGGAGTCCTCCTCTGAACTCACCCCTCTGAGTCTTTCCTCCACACAGAAATGAGTCCTCCTCCTGACGAGTTCTCTCCTAACTTCACACACCTTCTGCCCAAACACAACCATCCACTCCCCTCCCATCCACCTGACCTTCCCTCCTACGTGAAATCACATTTTCCCCACACAGGAAACCACATTCCTCTTGAACCACAGCAGAAAAAGGTCAGGTCACAGGCAAACAATTTTGTTTTGGTTTTTGTTGTTTGGGGGTATTTTTGATTGTTTGCTTGCTTTTAAAAAGCACAAGGTACTGTAGGATGACAAGGAGTTGTCACTGGGGGAAGGCAGATCGGGAGAATGACCTCAGTATAAAGGATGAATCAGGCAAATCTGAAATCGGCCACCATCAGGAGGCCAGTTCAGCGCTGGCCACAAGCCCTTGTCACAGCAGAGATGAGGTGAGAGGTGGCTGCTGGTGCTGCTGCCCCAGGAAGGTCCCACAGGAGCCCACAAACCCAACACCACCAGCAGAGCAGCACCTGCCTCACCTGGGAAAGCAGCACAGAACGAACCTCCACTGGCCCAACTTAAAGGGGTATCTATTTCAGACATCAGGAATCTCTACACTCCTAAATCACTGATTTTCAAAACACATTGCCTGTGCTCCCAGACCTGCAGCCCCAGACACCAGGCTGCAGCATCGTGCCCTCAGAGCAGCTCCAAACAAAGCAGCTGGAGTACCAGCACAGGGAAAAACCAGCAGAAATGCTGTCATCAGACAGATGTCAGAACAGTTCTTCTTCCCCAGGGACAGTCTGCCTGGCTGCCCTGCTGCTTTTGTCATTCTGAGAGCTCAACACAACTCTATTAGGACAAATTTTGTCATAAGATAAATTGCACGCTCAAAATGCCTCCTGAAGTTTCAAAATCCACAATTAACAATTTCATATTCATAATGGTAAACATCAATACATCTTCCCTGGAAAGAAACTACCACCTGCATAAATTTAATGAGTCCTTGAATGCAGTGGGATTGTGGCAGCACACTCATGCCACTGTCTGTCTGGTGAGGGCTGAAAGTATTTGCCAGGAAAATACAGATGGGATGGTGGTTTCTTAAGTTATTTTTGTAGGCTTCACAAAATAACTAGATATGTTCCTGAGATATGCTCATGGTTACAGGAGAGACACAGATATACCCTTCAGGGAGTGGTAATACAGACACTGCTTTTTGACATTTTATAAGGCTGTGTGTTCAAGGCCAATGGATGCTCACCATGAAATGGGATGTAATTTACACTCTGCAACAGAATTTCAACCTGTAGAAAAGGTACTAAAGGAGCCAATGCTTTTCCTATATAAAAATTCCATGTATCTAAAATGAAAGCTGGATCCCAGGGTGGATATTTGTCAAATACCTGATGGTCAGAGTCATCTTTTGCATTTTGGCAAAAGAATGAAATGGAAAAATATTCTCCTTGGTTGTTTTTTTTATTTATTTCTCAGTAATGGAATCTTGTATTACCTGCTCAAACTGGGTCAAATCACTAGAAAGCTATCAAGGAGTAACTTCTTTTCCAGGCATTTGGTGCTGTGCGTGACAGTGAGCCGTTTGGCATTAGGTATGTAACAGATAACAGCCCGTGATTGTTCCTGTGCTGGGATGGAAATAAAGGAGGGGGTTGTGGAGGACTTGGAGATGCAGATGGTGTGACTGATACTGTATTTTCTGAAAGGAGAAAATCTACATCAAAGATTGCAGACAGAATTTGAAAGAGGATGCTCAAGAGGAGCCAAGAGTGTGCCCAGGTGGCCAAGAAGGCCAATGGGATCCTGGCCTGGATCCAAAGTAGCGTGGCCAGCAGGCCCAGGGCAGTGAGCCTTCCCCTGGACTCTGCCTTGGGGAGGCCACACCTTGAGTGTTGTGTTGAGTTCTGGGCCCCTGAGTTGAGGCAAGAGATTGAGGGGCTGGAGCGGGGCCAGAGAAGAGCAACGAGGCTGGAGAAGGGAGTGGAGCACAAGTGCTGTGGGGAGAGGCTGAGGGAGCTGGGGGTGTTTGTGCTGGAGAAGAGGAGGCTGAGAGGTGACCTCAGCACTGTCTGGAAGTGCCTGAAGGGAAGTTGTGGCCAGCTGGGGGTTGGTCTCTTCTCCCAGGCACTCAGCAATAGGACAAGGGGGCACGGGGGGCTCAAGCTCTGCCAGGGCAAATTGAAGTTGGAGAGCAGAAACAAATTCTTTGCAGAGAGAGTGCTCAGGCATTGGAATGGGCTGCCCAGAGAGGGGGTGGATTCCCCATCCCTGGAGGTTTTTAAGCTGAGCTTGGCCGTGGCACTGAGTGCCATGATCTGGTAAAGGGACTGGAGTTGGCCCAAGGGTTGGACTTGATGATCTTGGAGGTCTTTTCCAACCCAATCCATTCTATGACTCTAGGATTCAAGCAGGAAGGAAAATTTCACATGAGGTTTTTTGGAGCTAGAGGCAACCCCTGAGAGCCCAGCTGCCAAAGGTGCACATGGAGTAGCACAGCCACCAGTTCAATCCAGTCTGGCCCAGACCTTCATGATTAGGCAATTATGCTCATGGCATACAGTAAATTAATCCGATCTGTAGGACAGATACCTTGTCCCCTTATTTGTAGCAGAGACATTCTAACAAGTCCAACTAATACCATTAGAAACAATAATATTTGCTCTTTTCTTTTATAAAGAAAGGATTAACTCCAGTATCAAAGAAGGAATGGCAAAGAACAGTTAAAAATACAATTTTTGATGCTCTGCCACATCACTCACCAGGTCTAACTCCATAACACACTCCTCTGAATCTATTAAATAATTCCATCACTTGCAGGCTCTGAGTCCACTCACAGGGTACTAAAGCTGACCACAAATAAGAATTGACCAGAACCCTGAGCCACATCAGAACACAGTAGGGGAGGTTTATTGTTTTCCTGAATTTCTGATAAAAATGCTGTGGTGAGAAGAGATACAAACCTTCAAAGCTGGTAGGGGTAGGATTTATCCACACTGGAAAACCATGAGAACAGGGAATTTTCCATAAGGGTACCAGTGAACAGCATCCACCCTGTGATGTGCTGATGCATCAATGCTGTGTTCCCATCCAGGACTTCTGGAAGTTGTGGCAACAGTAAGCAGCAATTTTCTGCCTTCAGAATCCAAGCCAGGCTGTTGAACACTCACTGTTCTCCAGCATTCCTTTACTCACCATCTAGTTTGTATTTTTGTTATGAGTATTCTGTTCAACTTGTAATTTTCTAATCAGCTGAAACTGCAAAATACTGATCAATCTAAATGATAACATAATTACAACGAAATCAGATGCACCACTGATTGAGGGCAGACAGTCTGAGGAGAGCGATTGGTGCCCTAAAAATGCCACTCTTGGAATAACAACAGGCAGCCTAAAAGGATTTTTAATGCCAATGTTACAGTTGATAAATAAATCCTATGACATACAGCTATTCAGAAAGACAGAGGGAAACAAGATTAGGGTGGAGATTTTTGTCACAGAATCTCTTAATTTGTCAAAGAAGTCTCATGGATGAAGGGAAAATTATTCAGTAAAGAATTTTCATTAGTAAAATATTTCATCTACCTCTCCTTCCAAATCACTCCAGCCACATCTTCTGGCAAGATCACCTGAAATTTCTGGGTTATTTTCTGATCTGGCAAAGGAACTGGAGTTTCTCCCAAGTTAGCTTTTGGCCCTCCAGAAAAAGAAACACATCTGGGGCAGCTTCTGAGTGATCTGGAAATCATAACTCTGAGCTAAAAATGGTGGTGGCAGCTTTTAAATTGGACTGGACTTAAGGTGGACTTTCACAGCTCCAGCATTTCTCCTCGTTCCAGGCATCATACATTTTTTCCCCCTCAAATAATTTTTAAATGAGCAGTGAGGTACTCAGATGACTATTTAAGAAGTCACAGCATTCTTTCAAAAAGACAAGCAAACTAAAGAAACCAGCCAAGAGTTATGTGGCAGTAAAAGCAAAGCAACACTGTAGTGTAAACTGTCAAAGAAATCAACATTTTTGTACTTCTGGCTCTTTATAGTCTACATTCCATGTTTTAAAAGAATACCTGCAACTGAACTTTAAATCAAATATAACTGGGAGTTTTGAGAGACACTGTTTAATCCCAACATAAACCCTAAATGCAAGCCTGAGATCTCCATGTGCTGAGACAGGTCCTGCTCTGTTGGGGCGGTTCCACCCCATGTCCTGCTCTGCTGGGGCAGTTCCACCCCATGTCCTGCTCTGTTGGGGTGGTTCCACCCCATGTCCTGCTCTGTTGGGGTGGTTCCACCCCATGTCCTGCTCTGTCGGGGCGGTTCCACCCCATGTCCTGCTCTGTTGGGGCGGTTCCACCCCATGTCCTGCTCTGTTGGGGCAGTTCCACCCCATGTCCTGCTCTGCTGGGGCAGTTCCACCCCATGTCCTGCTCTGCTGGGGCAGTTCCACCCCATGTCCTGCCCTGAAGTGACTCTGAACACATGACATTGTCACATCCTGAGCTGTTGGATTCAGGGCATGGGAAATGAATCTCCCTCCACGTTCCTTCACACACACTCACTGTAGCTGTGCCAGGAAAATACCCATGGTGCAGGTTGAGTGTCACACTGTCCCGGGTGAACTCCCCTCCTCATTTACACATTTCTTCCCTCAACCAATTCCAATAGAAGGAATTTCATTCCCACTGCCTGAATTCCCTTTTTGATAGCTAATACCATATTGGTGTCCAGGACCTCAGTCCAAAGGGCAAAGTAACCGTGTTGGGACCCCAATTCATCTGTGTGAGCACTTGAGTGTTGCAACACCCTTTATCTCCACCCCTTCATGTGGCTCATTACTGGAATTCCCTGCGGGCTCAACCTTTGTGTTTTGTTTTTAGGCTTCTGTGCAGATATGAGATTGAGATTCCTACATTTACCTCACATCACTTAAGCTCTGATTCAAGGGTTTCTTATCTGAGCATACAAAAGACTGAAGGAATTTAAAATCTGACTTGCCTTTAAGCCTTACTCCAGAAGAGCCTCTAAGAAGTGCAGGTTGGCCATTTTTCTGATAGGATTGTTTCAAGGCAGAAAACTGAGCGTAGTGATGATGCATTTGGAATGTGCTGCTCCAGCACAATTTACAGCTGCTTTCTGATGCTGGAAGGACCTGACAAACTTTACCCAGTGATGCAGAGCAAACCAACCATCTGCCTACATCGTTTCCCCCTACAGCAAATAATCTTCAAGGTACAGGTAACTAGGAAGCCACTGAATACTTACACCCAACCATATTTTATTACAAGAAATAAATACCACGGGATTTCCTGTCTCCAGAATAATCCCTGTCTGTAGCATTTGTTGTCACCAGCTGAAGTTCCCCACGACACTTTCAGTGCATCCCCATTTCGTTTTTAGAGCCTCTGTTATCACTAATAGAGCAATCCACAACCAAATACAGGCTGATCATTCTGACACAAATGCAATATATTAAAGATTGCCCGAGTGAAACCTGAGTCTTCTAAACTTATCTTGTGTTTCCCTTAACATGAAACAATTAAAGATGTGCTGTATTAATTTTGCTAATTTTTAATAGATGATAATTGGAATTAGGTCTCCAAAGGGAGGATTTGGGTGTGTGTTTATCAGTAGAAGAGTGACAATGATTGATCAGAAACAAAACCAGAATGTTTAGTCTAATTAATTTCTTGGTTATTTGAGTATAACTCACATTTTATTTGAAATTGTTTGTCTAGAAAAACAAGATTGCCACCGGAAACAAGAAATCCCTCAGCTTTCTTCTTTCCACTGGCAATCTGCTAACAGCAGCAAATTACATTCAAATTGCACATCAACCAGTATTAGTATTAATTGTAAACTAACCTCAGTTCACTTAATTGTGGGCATAATGAAGTATTACAATTAGCCATAATTCATTATTTAAATAAGAAATATCAATATTATTTAGAGCAGGTGCCAATTACAGCAGGAAGGGAATTATGCAGCCAGAGAGGATTTCAATTAGAAACTCCATCTCAGCAGAGCCAAAGGTCCCTGTGCCCTGTGAAGTGCCACCAGCCCCAGAGCAGTGACCTCCATGGGCAAGGTGGGCTGGGCAGGGGCTCACCTGCCCTTTGCACTGTGGGTTTCACTGGAAAGGCATTCCAGACACTGCAGAGCAGCTTTATCCAGCATTGAACAGCCTGACAGGTCACTGCATAAACCCACAGGGGCACCTGAGCTGAGCTTAAATCACTCATTCGAAGTCCCATTTCACATCTGTACCATCACTGCTGTGGGAAAGTCTCTTTGCTTGAGACCACGATAAACACAAAACTCAGTTTTCAATGGATCTGGATGCAAAAACTCCAGGGCTGAAGGGGTGCCCCTTTTGCAGCATTTTAAAGCTTTCAAGATTGATTTCTGGCTTCTTATTCCAGTTCTCTCTGGTTTGGAGCAAAGGAGCAAAGGCTGAAGTTGAAATCCCCACGGACACAAAGCTGGGCTGGAGACACTTGGCTCTCCTGAAGAAAGGAGGTGTCCAGCTCAGCGCTCCTGCCCACAGCTCTGTGCCAGCATAAGGACAGGCACTCACAGGGCTCATGCCAAACTCACTGTCAGACAGAGCAACCAACGTTTTTGTCAGAATACCTTTGTCTGTCCAGGACAAAAACTGCATCCATAGAACAGGATCTGCCAAAGTGGAAACAAGACGCATCTATAAAGCAACCTGGACTCATTTATGCTAATTAAACTTCATGCTAAAGATGGCTTATGCTAAAGCTGCCAAAACCTCAGTTTCTTAGCTTTCATACATCTTCACTGCTCCTTATCCCAGTTTGTACAATTATAAACCAAATGCAGCAACTCAAGGTTGGCAAAACATGAAACATCTCAGAGGAAAAAGCCAAAACAGCAAATATGTTTCGTGCATTCTCTGCTTCTCTACAAGTGCTCCTGGGTTATGCTGGACTCTAAAATTGGGGCTGTCAAATGAGCATTGCCAACAACAAAACAGCATCAGTGATTCTTTTAATTTTTCTAGTATTTGAAAGCATTAGCCAGTTCCTGACATCATGTTGCAATAACGTGCAGTAAGGAAAAGATTTTGATTAGCTAGGAAAAGTTAAAGGGAAAAATTGCAAGCTGAAATATGCTGCAAGTATGCTCAAGTTTCAGCCACAGGCCCATGGTGATAGAACTTTTCTTGCTGTACATTAAGATAATTTCAGTATACTACAATTATGTGCCTAATTAAAATTAAGAAATTAGAACACAGTTAAAAGGAATGATATTTTGCTCACAGCTAATTTCATTAAAGTATTAATGAACAGGACTCATTTTATGGCTAGAGGGCAACTACTTTCTGCAAAGTACTTCCATGCTAGCTAATTTATTCATGCATGAAAAACAATCCAATGAGAAATGAGCGAGCCGGGAACTGCTGGTCCTAATTAAAATATTTAAAACACCACGTCTATTCTGTTCCATGCAGCCAAAGACCTGAGCTGGGAGCCAGCACGATACCAATTAACATGGAACAAGCAAACACACAACACCCACAGATTCTGATTAAAGTGCATATTATTGCGCCATACAATATATTGTTCCACACATGTATGTAAATGTTTAATTAACCCATGTCTAAATCTCTGTAATGCTCAGAAATGGATACTTTAAATCGTAGCCAAGTGACAATCAGGCTGCATGATGCTCACTTTTATTTATCACAATGCTTCCTGAGCAAAGCCATCGGAGCCATCCTGCAATTACACAGTGAGTTTCAGAGGGGAGGGAGGGGAGGCAGCAGCACAGGAGGAAAAAGGAACAGGCAAAGGATTTTCTTCTCTGCATTTTAGACAGCAACGAGACTGCTGGTTGCCAAAGGCTTGGAAATGGAACGCAATGTTGGCTTAGCCTCAGGTAATACAATATTTTTCATTAATAATTGAAGGAAGAGCCTGGGACTAAACCCATTTGTCAGTCTTGGACGGCAGCAACAAAAACAAAATAAAAGCGCTTCCTTTATAAACCAAAGAAGTGTTTGTGGGGGAAGAACCCAAGGGATGGTTCCCACTAGAGAAGAACACTGCAAAAGCTCAGAGAGAAGTTGGAGACTCTCAAACTTACTAGAAAGCAGGATCAGAAATGCAGAAAACACTCGAAACTTTATTTCATACACAGATGAGAAAAATTCAAGTTCAAGGAGATTTGAAAAAGCAGAAATTTGCCTCGGTTTGCACCATCGTAGGTCTTCCTTTTGAAAAGTTTCCAGAGCTGTCCCCCCTCCCCCCTCAGTTAATCTTCAAGCATTCCTTGAGCAATCCGGCTTCCCATGGAGGTTTTCCTTCTCCTTTTCTATTCCGTTCCCCTACAACTCTCACACACCAGTTTCTTCAATAAATGCAGCAAATGAAAGAAATGAAATTGCCTTGCCTTGCTTTTTCTGGCTGATTCGGTAGAGTGTCTTCTACCCTTCCCTAAATGACATGCTTTGCAACATATCAAGGAAAGTGTCAAGTTAAAAAGAGCCCTGTTGCCAGAAACCCCAGCAGAGCAGCTCTGAGGAAAATTTTCCTATTATCAGACCACAGAAATCCTGTAGCACAGTCAGTACCCATTCAAATGGATGTGGAGGGGTGGGACGAGAGGGAGCTCACACACACTCAGACTGTCCTCACTGTCAGGTGTTTTGTGCCCTGGACTTGGTCCTCACCCTCCTCTGACTCGAGAGAAGACACTGAGTGCTGTGATCCTTCAGACAGCCAGAGATGCAGACGTTTATGGGCAGAAGAGGAGCAGTCATGGAGAGCCAGGGAGCTCAGAAAGACTAAGGATTTGGAAAGCAGGTGAAGTCAGTGCAAAGGACAGTGGAAGGATGGCAGGAGCATTTAAGGAATCATAGAATGGATTGGGTTGGAAAAGACCTCCCAGATCATCAAGTCCAACCCTTGGGCCAACTCCACTCCCTTTACCAGATCATGGCACTCAGTGCCACGGCCAAGCTGAGCTTAAAAACCTCCAGGGATGGGGAATCCACCCCCTCTCTGGGCAGCCCATTCCAATCCCTCAGCACTCTCTCTGCAAAGAAGTTTTTTCTGCTCTCCAACTTCAATTTGCCCTGGCAGAGCTTGAGCCCCCCGTGCCCCCTTGTCCTATTGCTGAGTGCCTGGGAGAAGAGACCAACCCCCAGCTGGCCACAACTTCCCTTCAGGTAGAAGAATTAAAGCTGTGGGCAGAGGAAGCAAAGAGAAGTGTCTGTAGGGGAAAAGAGCAAATAGAAGGTCTGAGAAACAGAGAGGAACAGAAATATGGCAGAGAAATCACAGGTATGACTCCAGCAGAAGCAGACATGCTTGTGCCCAGACAAGAGACACGAGCACATCTTCCAGGTCAGGGGACCAACAGAAAAACTAACAAAAGAGCTAAGCAATTACCCAGAAGGAAGCACTGAAATGAATTGTGGGTGCTACAGAGCTGGGATGTGAGTCTGGCACTCCAACTCCCTCGTGCCTTTGCCAGGCAATGTCAGATAGCACATCTGAACTGCTCCAGAAGAACCCCCTGTGCTTTGCCAGTGGCTGTTTGCATCGGGAAGTTGTAGCTTACCATGGCACAGATTTGCACCACAATTAGTTTCCCCACCATTGCTGCTGCCATTTCCTGGCAGTAAATGTGGCCTGAGGTGCCTTCTGTGACAAAGCAATCCTGCTGTAACATTCTCCATCTCCACATGTGTACTCTGGGCAATTCTACCAGTTTAAACCATGAACTCCACTCTGTCCCACTCCAGTCTCTGTTCACTGTGAGTGAACAATCTCTCTGCTGCCACAATAGCACAGTCAAGCCAGGCTCAGGATCCAGCTTGGTGTACAAGGCAGAAAGATGACTTAGGGCTACCTCAGTCCATCCTCACCCTCTATTTTTCTTGCACTCAGGACACACACCTGACCAAGTACATGTCTTGGGATCAACGCACAATAATTTTCAGACATCACTGTTGTTTAGTGCCAGCTAATGTTGTTTCTCTTTGTCAGTATTTTTAATGCTGAACTGGAAAAAACCACGCAAACAGGTTCCCTGGCTCCATATTCTAAAGCCTGGATGGACACCTTTACAGCTCAGAGAGGACTAAAAGTGGTTCACTCCCACTCCCCAGACTCTTTTCAAACAGTAGCTGCACATCACTGAGTGATAACTCATTTGGGTCCCTTGGAACTCTCTGCATTTCAGATAAAATCGTGTCTCATGCTAAATAATTCTGCTGCCTGTCCTGTTAAGCTTCACAACAGATGCATTGAAAAAGATCTTGTGTCCCAGGGGAACCACTGGGGGAATTTTGTTGCAAACTACTCCATATGGAAACAAGATTCTGCTCACTCAGCACTGCCAATAAGATCAGCACCAAAGAGAGCTCCAGGTTGGTTTTAGTTTTAATTCTTTGCTGATTCACCCCACACAAGTAAGAGTGGGTATAAATACAACAAGTAACTGGCTTCATCAGAGTTGAAGAGTCTCCTTGTTACTCAAACAGCTGATGCACAAAGAGCTTTCACCTCTGGTTGAAGCAAAGGAAATTCTTAAAAAAAAAAAAACACCAAAAAAACAAGTGGACATTTTTGTCAGTCTCTTTACAAAGACCGAATGTTCTCTTTGAGATCTGCAGTGAAACTTGAATAACCTCTGTATGCTGCAAAAAGACATAAAAGTCATCTTTCTAAATTGACAGGAAGCTCAAGAGGAGCCAAGAGTGTGCCCAGGTGGCCAAGAAGGCCAATGGGCTCCTGGCCTGGATCCAAAGTAGCGTGGCCAGCAGGCCCAGGGCAGTGAGCCTTCCCCTGGCCTCTGCCTTGGGGAGGCCACACCTTGAGCGTTGTGTTGAGTTCTGGGCCCCTCAGTTGAGGCAAGAGATTGAGGGGCTGGAGCGGGGCCAGAGAAGAGCAACGAGGCTGGAGAAGGGAGTGGAGCACAAGTGCTGTGGGGAGAGGCTGAGGGAGCTGGGGGTGTTTGTGCTGGAGAAGAGGAGGCTGAGAGGTGACCTCAGCACTGTCTGGAAGTGCCTGAAGGGAAGTTGTGGCCAGCTGGGGGTTGGTCTCTTCTCCCAGGCACTCAGCAATAGGACAAGGGGGCACGGGGGGCTCAAGCTCTGCCAGCGGAAATTGAAGTTGGAGAGCAGAAAAAACTTCTTTGCAGAGAGAGTGCTGAGGGATTGGAATGGGCTGCCCAGAGAGGGGGTGGATTCCCCATCCCTGGAGGTTTTTAAGGTGAGCTTGGCCGTGGCACTGAGTGACGGGACTGGAGTTGGCCCAAGGGTTGGACTTGATCTCGGAGGTCTTTTCTAACCCAATCCATTCTAGGACTCTCTGAAATTACTGGTGACAGATAAACATGTACATCTCTATGAATTTTGTTCCATTACTGGCATTTTTAGAGACATTACAAACTCAGTGTTTATCTGAGATGCCTGGTTTTCTCTAGGAGGAGACTGTGCTTTCACGTGTGTTCTAAATTAGGCAGCATAGGTTAATTTCAGCATTCTCAAGTAGCAGGAGCAAAGAGCAAACTTCAAAGAAGACACTACATTTTTATGCATCTTTAGCCAGACAAACATTAGTCCTTTTCCTTAACTGAAGCAGCTACTCTAAAGAACGTTAACTGTTTTCTAAATATTCAGATGTTCTGTTGTCATAGTTTCATAAAGTAATGAACAGCTTCTTAATATTTAATAAACCTTGCTTGCTGTCCCCAGGCAGGGAGCACAGACTGTTGATAGCCAGCTACTAAATGTCCATTAAAATACAGTATTTCTCCTTAAAATGTGCTTCACAAACAGGTTATATCACCTGTACCAAAACCTTAATTGCTTCAGCCACCAGACTGAAGTGATCTCATCCTACAAGGCACAGGTTGGAAGCACAGGAAGCTGGTGGTTCCTGCTCTCTGCTCTGGCTCTGATGAAACCTTCCCCCTGTGACAAAGGCTGGTTGTGGTGCCATCAGGCCGGTGTGCTGTGTGGCACAGGGACAGCCCAAAGGAGCTGGCACAGCCAGGGGTGCTGCAGAAAAGCTATTTATAAAGCTGCTTCTCAGGAACCTTGTTTATTGTCTCCTGTGTGCAATGCAAGTCATAACATATTGCAATAATGATCTTCACTAATTGGATACAGAAGTCATTAATACAGAACAATAATATTTGTACACTTTAGTGCTGGCTTTTTATGTCCTAAAAGCAAAAGCTAATGCTAATGAGACGGGAAAGAAAGCAGGACAAACACAAATGCAAGCAGGACTGGGCACTGCCAAAGTCGAGGTCCAGCCGTGTACGGGGCTGTGCTGGGCTTTGCCACAGCCCTGCAAAGGGGAAGGTGTGTAGCTCAGTTGGTTAAAACTTGGTTGTAATAATGTCAAGGTCGTGGGTTCAATCTCCTATATGGGCCATTGACTGTAGAGTTGGACTCGAGGATCCTTGTGGGTCCCTTCCAACTCAGAACAGTCTGTGTGCCCAAGAGCTGGGTGACAAAGTGCCACACCAAGTGCAGCAAACCCCTGACTGCTCCTGCCTGACCAGCACGGGTGTGCAAAGGGCAGAGAGCCATTCTGTGTGTCCAGTTATCCAGAGAAACCACCTTTATCACCCATCGGACCTCACAAACATCCCTGCACTGCCAACACAGCTGTCATCACTTTGAAATAAAATCAAAAAGGTGTGTTAATATCCAAAGACAGAAAGCAAAGAAATCAGAAATAACTATGGAAATAACTACTCCACCAAAGCCCATTGCAGGTGACAGAGCTTGGCCTTGGTCTTACAGGAAACACTGAAATAGGAAAGGGATAAACTTGCTGCTTTAAAGTGGAAAATTTAGAGAGTCTTTAAACCTGATCTGAACTAGCTCTGTAAGAATTTTGTGCAATGAACTTCGGCTTTTTAGGCTGTACTTGTTGGTGTCTAATTGGTTCAATGCCTGAAGAGAAGGAACAAACATGGCTCGAGAAAAGCCTTTTGAAACAAAAAACCTCTTGGAATCTTGAACATCCCATAACAGTGAAAGGGCCCCAGCACCTACCTCAGTGCTTTTGAGTTAGTAGAGCCCAACTGGGTTACAATTCATCCTTTAGAAGCTTGTACGAGTTGTAGGGTCAGTCTTGCCTGGAATACAAGAAAACCTCACACGTACTCCCTGTATGTTCTAAAAACACCCTCTCCTACTCTAACAGTCTATTCTAAAAAGCTGGGGAGATTTTGAAGCTTTTAAAAGGTGCACATCAGTAGCTTCCCAGGGATATTCTCAGAGATGCAGTTTTGAAATCAGGATGCCATCTTTGCTCCTGGTCTCTCCTTCATCAGGCAAGTAAGAAATACAATGATTTGAGTTACTCATTGGTATTAAATGGCATGAGAATGGGCATGGGGAGAGTTTGCACATTCCTGGGGAAGAAGAAAAAATAAGAAGGAATGTGTGAGGAAATAATGGAACCAGGTGTGTTAACATAGAAAGAACAAAACTGCGTTGTAGCTGGCAAGTTTTTAATTTCAAAATATTTCAAAAGCATTAAAAGGATGAAGAACCTTTTTAGGAGCTCTGTTTTCACCACTCAAATACACTAAATCTGCTTTGGTTCCAAGGCCTTGAATGTCAGCAACGAACTACAGAACATGGACACACCCAGAAAACAACATGACAGCTGAAGTTTTTATATAGACTGGTTTTTTCTTAACTTAGGGTGAACTTAGAGAACTAAACATCTCTCAAAGTAGATCAGACATTGGTCCTTTCCCTCTGAGACACAGTGACAATAAGTAACTAAGAACTATCACACTTGCCTTGAGTTCAGGCCCTGGGTTGCCCCTCCTGTGACCTTCCAGCAAGTGCTGGATGACAATGCCCCATCAGCCACGTTTGCTGTGCTGAGCTTTGGTTCTCCACTGATGAAATGCTGCAATCAGTAGCTCTGTCCTGTTATTGTCCTTGGCTAAGTTCCTTATGAATAAGTAGGCACGGAGAGCAGTGCTACTCACTCTGAGTACATACTGTAATTAAGATAAATAATCAACAACTGGGTTTTGAGTAGAAGTTGCAGTTTACAACAGTAGGCAGAAAAAGCCCCATAGACTAATATTAAAAGGTTGAACTTTTAATAGCATCAAATTTCTGAATTCCTTCAACTCGATCTGCAAGTTCTCCAAGACAAACTCGTTTGGAAGTTCTTTGCACTAGCTGCCTCTCTGTCCTACATTTTGACTTTTTTCTATGATAACATGGCTCAAAAAACTCCACTTATGCCAAAAGGCTTGTAGAGCAAGTTATGAAATTGTGTGTCCTGATGGTGGATTTGCATGACACTGCACTTCCAGCTATCTCAATATTCATGGATGCAGGTAGGCAACAGCTGTGGAGAGGAGTCTTGAAGGCAAAGAAAACAAACCCTAAACAGCCTGAACTGAATAATGAATGAGAAGTTTTGAAGCTTCCAAGCAAATAGAGTGGTTGAGTGCCAGTAGAACACGGAGTCTTGAACAAAGATAGCACTGGTGCAGCAGTCAGATCATACCATTTAAAGACCTTACACAGCACTCATTACACAAAGAAAGCCTATTGAAATTATACTGCTCAGCCCTACAGGACTGACCCTGAGAAAGGAATGCTGAATAGGGCCCTATATTGCCCTTGTGATATGACTGAGTTTAAGTCTATAAGTAATTTTACTGTACCTACTCATTTATTCTTCCAGCTAATAGTCAAGGACTCTGGCCCTGCCCCATTAGATTTTAAGAATCTTCACACAGAATTCCTTGGCATATGTCTTATAGATGCCTGTGCTGACCCTCTGCTACGTGTGCTGTGGCTGCAATCAGATTTTGAGGGGTCTGTGTTTGTATCCCACATGACTGGATGCACCAACAGTTGATGCAAGAGCACATCTCTAACAGAAAAAAAATCTAAATTCCTAAAAGCATTTTATCACCTGCCTGGTTGGGATTTGATAGCTTTAAGAGTTTTTAAAAATGAAAAATTTCCTCAGTTTTATCCTTGAACTTAAAGTTTTGTAATGATTATTACCTGACCCTACCAACACTCTTAAATTAAGGTCATATTTCTGTTACATAAAAGTCCATGAAAGGATAGTTTCATTTTCCCACCACAATGCTATAGCTAATAAGCTTTTTCTGTTGGGCAACATTCTGGGAAATATCATTATCTTCCAAAGCACAAGATGGCCCAGAAATTAAAAAACTTCAAGTGTTGATTGCTGTTGATAATATTAGTTCTAAATAATTTATTTATCTAAGAAGATCTATTATCCTTTATTTAGAAAATAATTCATTATTCCTATAAACAATCATTAAAAACACACACAGGCTGCATAAAGTGGAGATGCCCCGAGCAATGATGCAAACAGCAAACCTATCAGAGGAACACATCAACAAGCCTGTCATCAAAACAGACACAGATGCTGCACTCTGATTACAACTTGGATTAACTTTAAAACACATATAACTGCTGCTGGAATGTTAAGCAGAAAACAGCCCCTTTACTTTCTTATTTTGATATCACAAAAACCATTACAGACAACCTTCTCCCTCTGAACAAAAGGACTTGACGTTTGTACTGCAACTCTTCCCTCTGTGGGTTTGAAATTACACACAGTAGTGCCAAAGGTAAGTAATTTCTAGAGGTTTAATACATTTCTGGTTTTTTTTCCTCCCCTCCCTCTTGTGAAATATATTTGTGGCCCACAGCAATCACTTTAGACTTTTTAGACACGTCCGGATAGAGATAGATGACACAAGTAATCTACTTATCTTGCTTTGCCATCACCAGTAAAAGTGACAGCCTGCCTAATTAGGCCTAATAAAGCGGCAGGCAGGAGAGGGGCTCAGCAGCGATCTAAGGAGGAATGGCATTGACCCGCAGATACAGGTGCCGCCTTGAGGCAGAACTGGTATTGCTTTATCTTCCACGCATTACAGCCGGCTCATACCATATTCAAATGCAAGGAGCATGTTTTTCTCCTCAATTCTTAGATCAAGAACAAAAAAAAAAAAAA
>VWZD01013834.1:427463-511227 GCA_013396695.1 Sakesphorus luctuosus | reverse complement strand
TGGAGCAATTGGTGCCCCCAGAGAGCCACTGCTTGGGCACTGCAGATGGAGCAATTGGTGCCCCCAGAGAGTCACTGCTTGGGCACTGCAGATGGAGCAATTGGTGCCACCAGAGAGCCACTGCTTGGGCACTGCAGATGGAGCAATTGGTGCCACCAGAGAGCCACTGCTTGGGCACTGCAGATGGAGCAATTGGTGCCCCCAGAGAGTCACTGCTTGGGCACTGCAGATGGAGCAATTGGTGCCACCAGAGAGCCACTGCTTGGGCACTGCAGAGGGAGCAATTTGTGCCACCAGAGGGGCACTGCTTGGCAAACACACAGTGCTGGCCCGTGCCACCAACTGGCCCCAGGGAGCACCGAGCCCAAGGCCACCAGGGGGGCAAAACCAAAAAGTGCACAGAATCTACAATATCCAACTAACAGGTTCTGGAAGGACACAGACCTCCTAGTTAATCCCAGGTGAGGGGATTAACTAGCCTGGGAGCACCAGGAATTACTGAAAAACACCCTTTCTTTTTCATTGGTGTTTCTTCATTATGGACAAACTGATACACATATTTGTTGATTGGGAATCCAAAATACTTTAATCAAAATATTTCAGTTTAGCTCAATGGGCTTGATTCAGATTTTTTATGATTACAGGAGGAGACTGTTGTAGAAAGTTAGAACACAGAGAAAGCTGACTGGTTGTGAATGAGAATAGAAAGAATCACAGTGACATTTTCTATCCTTTTTCTACCATCTAAAAATGACCCTTCAGCACACAAGGCACTGGATAATGACACACTAGTGGGTGCCAAAGAACAGTTTCCCTTTAACCAATTAAGCTTAACATGTTAAAACAGTCCTTCTAAAGAAAGCTTTAACTAATCCCATAGTTGTTATTGACATTTAAATTCTTGGCATAAAAATAAACAAAATAAATATTTTCCATGCAATCAGAGCACAAAGAAAACAGAGAAGATATGAGTGAGAAACCTGTGAAAAGCTTCTTTAGGTATATGAAATCAGCCTAAACTCACAGTTCAGGAGCTGATGTATCAACAGGCTGTCTTGGGTTGAGCTGGCAAAACGCCAACTGCATAAGTACAGAGAAAAGGTTCTTCTTCCTCTCAATCAGCTAAAGGGAAAAGGGAAGAAAAGGGAGAGGGAAAAAAACCTCTAAACTAGGTTTATGCTGAAACTAATTACATGTATTTATACAGAAAAGAGAAAATTAAGAGAAAACTACAATATAACACACAGTTACACAAGTTACATATAACAAGAACTTCTTACTCTCTAATTAATACAAGGTGTATTACTTTAGATCTATAAGCACTCTAAAAGACATTCAGCAAGAAACAGAAAGAGTAACAACAAAACGTTTCTACTTCTCTGAAACTAAACAAACTGCAAGCACTGGCAGCAGCAGCAAGGCCTAAGATAGCAGAAAAGGTGTAGCACGTCTTCTCTGCACCTCAGCTATGGTGAAACTGCACTAAGCTACACTTACACACTGGAGTTTACTGCTATTGAGATGATGTAAGATGGTATGGAATACAATATTATTGGCTAGAAGAAGTCAGCTGTCAGCTAGCCTGGCCCAGCTCAAGGCAGCTGACAACTTTAGGCCCAAATTTGAACTCCAAGGCCCAAATTTAGGCCCACTTAGCTAAACTTATAACATGGCACCAACTGCAGAAGGACATAAAGAATTGGGATTCCTTATTGTGATTTGACTGATTCTGCTGAAGCCAAATGTTCCATCTAAAAGTGTTAATATTCTACTTCTCATTCGTCAGTGTGATACCATCACAACAGCCATATCTTGTCATTGTTTGAGGAGGGTTTTTTTTTAAATGGAAAAGGCTTTCCCAGTTTGGTTCACTATGACAGAAAGTTCAGAAGTCAGAGCCCACCAAAATGTTTCCTGCCTCAGGAGCTGCAGAAGAGGCAGCAGAACTGCTGTTTCTAACAGGGCTTTCTCCCCCAGTTCTACTGAAAATAGAATTGAATTTAAAGAAGTTTCAGCCTGCTTAATAAGCCAAATGATGTGCAAGTTATGCTGAGCTGTAACATCAACAGACTTATAATTGGCAAGTAAAGCCAAGCAAGGGACAGTGTTTGCTGGCACCCCTTCCAGTGAGAACATGGGCATAACTAACAGAACCACCTACAGACAACAGGGCTGCCACCAAAGACAGAACACCACGGCAGCAGGAACACAGAAAAGGCATCAACCCATGGGACTGACAAAACACATTTCCCCCACTGGTTAACACCAAGAAACTGCTGCCAGTTACTCAGTATGTTTGACTCTGAAATCACTCAGTGTGCTCAACTACCAGAATCAGTCAAGCCATAGTTAAGACCAGCTCAGAGCACTTGGAGGCCTCTTGGCTCCAGCCTCAAAACGTTCTACTGATCATGAAGTACCAAATATGTGGTTTTAGGCTGAACAAAAGCCAAAGGATTTGCTTAAAGAAAGCTCTTTGTGAAAATAAGAGCATCTCTGGTCTGCTTGCACATTCTCCCTTTGTTTTTAGTGACCACTGCTACCTGGTTCCCACTTTCAGTCCCTTTGCACAGAAGCTCTGCAAGGTTATCTGAAGGGGCTGAGCAGAGGGAGTTTAGTGGCTTAGCAGCAGAAATTAAATGAGAGTAGCAGAGAGGAAAAGTAATCCCTCCCTTTAAATTCAAACTACCTCAAGAGTCAACCATCATCCCATAGTTCATCTCACTGGTTTAGTATTTTTGGCAAAAGAGGGAGGTTGAGGAAAAAGAGGTGTTACTCAGAGATAATGTCTCTGCATGATCACAGGGAAGAGGAACTAGCTCATCATATTTGTTGCTTCTGTCTTCTCCATGTTATGGAGGACAAGAGTTATTCCTGCTCCTTTTACATGGTACTGATTTTGCTGCTAAAGGCAGTCAGGACTTAGAATCATAGAATCATATAACCATAGAATGGATTGGGTTGGAAAAGACCTCCGAGATCATCAAGTCCAACCCTTGGGCCAACTCCAGTCCCTTTACCACATCACGGCACTCAGTGCCACGGCCAATCTGCATTTAAAAATCTCCAAGGATGGTGAACCCACCCCCTCTCTGGGCAGCCCATTCCACATTCTTGCATAAGGATGTGGAAAAAGCCCAGAACAGGTAAGGACACAACCAAGAGTGGCAGTTCCACGGGATCTGCAGAGCTGACAAATGTAAATAATCCAACAGCAATCAGAGGGCAGAGGGTCTGGGATGAGGAGGGCACCGCTTAGGGTCGCTTACTCTGAGAATCAAAAGATCTGTGGAAAGGAATGCATTTCTTAGTTACCTGCAGCACAACTGTGCTCACTGAAGTCACTGGTTTCCAGCACAAACACCGAGCCCTTTGCTGAGCCCTGGCTGGGTCAGAGCCCCCAGTGCTGAGGGTGACTGTGCTGAGAGCAGAGCCCCCCTCTGTGCCAGCCCTTAGCACTGTGGCATGTGCTGGCTCAGCAGTGCTATCTCAGCCTGAACTGGTAATAGACTGACATAAAACCCTTAACCCTTAATGAAGTGAAATAATGTGATTTGCTGAAAATGCTGGGCCTTCTTTTTATTAGTATTATTTGAGGAGAAGTAACAGATGTAGGTCAGCTTATGGACATAACAGATGAGCAGCATTTCACTGCCTCGTGCTGCTCAAAGCTAAAATGCTCTGCAGGGACTCTTCCACCTGCAAGTTTGCAATGTCTTACTCTTTTAGGACTGCAGTTTCCCTTCAGTACATTCATGATAGAAGGCTTGTCATTATAGGAATTTATGGGCCAACTGGGCATGAAAAACCCGTATACATTGTCTTAGGTGTTTTAGGACTTGAGAGTTTTAGTTGTCACTAACAAGCCAAATTTAAATGAATCAGGTCTCATTAGCAATTCCGTGCTGTAGTGATATTCTCTTGTCAATGAGGCCCTGGCTACAGAATGAAGGGGAGTTCACTGCCACATCCTGCACCAGCACATGGAAACGTCCCCCACCGGCATGTGGAAACATCCTGCACCAGCTTTCAAAGACCCCACAAATCTTCCTGGCTTTACTGAAACCACATCATCTCCTGTCTTGAAGACTTAACCCAAAATGCATCTCATAGCAAATTCAAAGTTACCATATTAAACTTAAAAGCATTTTGTTTGCTGATACCTACCAAAGACACAAAACTGATTTAAGTTGAACATAATCCTCAGCCTCTCCTAAAAGCTGTTGTTGCTTTCTCATTTTTTAGCCCAAGGATTTATTCACAGGAAAAAACAAAATCTTGAAAATTAAGTTGTAAACTGCTGTAGGTAGGAAGGAATAGAAAAAGGGGTTTTATCAAGTCAACCCATTGAATGCTATTTTTATCTGGGTCACATTCCTTGGCAACTTGCTTTGGTTTTACTTTGAGTAGGTCCTGGGTAGAAATCAGAAGTCCTCCTACAAACTCCTGGAAGCACATCTTTATGGTTGAACATGTTATTAGTTCCACCAAAGTCTTGTCTGCCCGAAGTTCAGCAAATGTGCTCTGGACCTCTGGGCCATCTCTCATTATCAGGAACAAACAGTGAAGAGAGAGGGTTAGATGGAGCTGTGGAGTCAGGCCAGGTGGTTTTCTGCACGTCTGTCTCACCTACATCTTCCCCAAGTGTTTCTACATCACCTCACCTCAAGCTGAGAAAGTACATGAGGTTGCCAAAGATAAATTTTGAGATAAACTATCACAAAAACCATTCTAAAATACTGTCCCATGTTTTGGATCAAACATATCAAAATCCCACTTCATGCCCACAGAAAGACACTCTTCGAAAGCCCTGTACACTTACTCACACTTTATCACAGAATCCCAGACTGTTCTGAGCTGGAAGGACCCACAAGGATCATCGAGTCCAACTCAAGTCAATGGCCCACACAGGGAATTGAACCCATGACCTTGGAGTTATTACAACCAAATTTTAACCAACTGAGCTACTCCATCCGTCCATTTATGACTCTGCACCTCAGAGATCAAGGGCATAAGAGGATACAAAGCTATATTTATGAATCCATTATGTGTCAGCTGGGGTTTTCCCGCCTTTTTCTTCTCTCTTTTTGTGGGGGATTGGGTAGGTTTTCTAGAGAGAGATATAAGTAACAATGCCCTGAGGGTTAAATAATGATGTTGAAGGGGAGAAGTTGGGTCAACCTGCATAGTTTCCTATGGCCTCAGTGACCAGTATGGAGCTGATCACCACAGCTAATGATTACACAGAGAAAAAATTCCCTCAGTGCTCCATAAGTAAATAGAAAATGCTAACCTTAGCATATTCAAAGGAGCATTTTAGCATGCAGTCATTAAGTTATCTCTTGGTTATTTATTTCTTCTGCTTGTTATTAGCTGTGTGAAGAATATTATTCTAATTATGTCAGCCCAATCAGCAGTATTGCATGTCCAGGCTCATTTCCATTAGTTTGAGCTTTGTCTTTCACACTGTGATACTAATTCAATGAGACATCAAACATTTAAATCGACCCAGGATGCCGAGGTCAGGCAGTTTTGCCCTTCCACTCTATTAGCACTCGAGTGTAATTGTGTTTGTCACTCCCTGCATGACTAATGGTATCAGGGTGACTATCAGAGCACAAATGAGCAATGCACTAATATATTATTTTGTTCTATAATATCAATATGTGTTTATTCAGTGGTTGTGTTAGCCAAGTTGAAATGTTCACTTTAATATAGTAACCATAAACTGTTCCCTTAAACAGGGGCACTCACTCATACAATTACTTTCCAGCAATAGAATTTTTACTTTGCAGCAATGGAATTTTGCTTAAGTGAGAAAAATGGGAAAAAAATATCACTTTAAAAATAAGCTTTCAGAAAAGCAGCAAACCTCAATTTGGCCTAAAAGCATCAGTAAAGCTACACATAGTTCATACACAGACCATATATAACAATTTGCAGTGTATAAATATAAATGTATTATGAGCTATATATAATCAGAGAGTGCACATACCATTGAAGCAATTTAAAAGCAGTTTGCATCTTTAAGAGTGATTGCTAAAAACTTTAAGGCACCAGGCCTTCAACCAGAGTATTCAGATACCCAAAGAAAAGGAAACCAAGGGATGTGCTTTACATCACTGCAGTGATGCAATCCACTATGGAATTTCAGCATGTGGCTGCCTTGAAAGGCTCAGGTAATCACCAGCTGGTGCTGTTCATGTACTTAAAGCTACACATTTGCCTTAACAAATTCCTGAAAGGGAGACATGATTTATTCCCCAAAACTTACATAAATATGGGAAAGAAATGGAGAAAAAACCCCCCCAAACTATATTGTCCAAGAAGGCCAATGAGATCCTGGCCTGGATCCAAAGTAGCGTGGCCAGCAGGCCCAGGGCAGTGAGCCTTCCCCTGGACTCTGCCTTGGGGAGGCCACACCTTGAGTGTTGTGTTGAGTTCTGGGCCCCTGAGTTGAGGCAAGAGATTGAGGGGCTGGAGCGGGGCCAGAGAAGAGCAACGAGGCTGGAGAAGGGAGTGGAGCACAAGTGCTGTGGGGAGAGGCTGAGGGAGCTGGGGGTGTTTGTGCTGGAGAAGAGGAGGCTGAGAGGTGACCTCAGCACTGTCTGGAAGTGCCTGAAGGGAAGTTGTGGCCAGCTGGGGGTTGGTCTCTTCTCCCAGGCACTCAGCAATAGGACAAGGGGGCACGGGGGGCTCAAGCTCTGCCAGGGGAAATTGAAGTTGGAGAGCAGGTAGAAATTCTTTGCAGAGAGAGTGCTCAGGCATTGGAATGGGCTGCCCAGAGAGGGGGGGGATTCCCCATCCCTGGAGGTTTTTCAGCTGAGCTTGGCCGTGGCACTGAGTGCCATGATGTGGTAAAGGGACTGGAGTTGGCCCAAGGGTTGGACTTGATGATCTGGGAGGTCTTTTCCAACCCAATCCATTCTAAGATTCTATGATTAAAAGAGACCTAATTACGAATTCAGCACTTCTGATAATTTCAGAAAAAAATTCATTCTCTCTTCTCAGTGCAATAAAGCCTCTGAGTATTTTAAATGCTACATCATTTCTTTAACAGATGGTTTCAGAATAACTGACACTATTCATGTTCTTACGCATTTTCTTTCACTGTTTATGTTACAAAACAAGGTAAAATTCATTCTTTCTACTTTCTAGGGTAGCAGTTGCACCACCTTCAGGGAAGGCCAGATTTCACCTCCAGCCTCTGTGCTTTTGCACTTTCCTTCTCTATTGCTGAGGAAAGAACAGATGACACCTCTTTGTGTCAGCTTTAAAAATGCCAACAGTAAAAAGTATTACTTCCCACCAGCATGACATAATTAGCTGTTCAAGGTTAGAGACGGAGAGGGGAGCTTTTTTCCTCACTGAACAAATAGAATTTGTTTCTCAATAGCACACAGTAGCTTTCAACCTCTTCAATGCACTAATAAATTTCATAGGAAATAATTCAAACTTTTCCCATCTTAAATCACATCCATTAAAATAAAAAACAAACCACAAGATGCACATAATCAGTCAACTCTGGGAGCCATCTGGCAAAATTTTGGGATGCTGTCCTGGCTGTCCCTGTGTTGGTACACCCCTGCCCTGGGCAAGGTTGCAGCATTTGTCAAAGTTACAGAGTGGTTCTTTGGATTCATTAGGGATAACATGCCAGCATCTCCCAGATTGAAAGGCAGATCTTGAATACTGAGATGAATGACATCATCATCATCATCATCTGCCCTTTCCAGCAAAGTGCACTGTGTTTACTCACACAGTTGCTTCTTCACTCACATGCCTTGAAGTCCAGGTAAGGCTCTTCCCATGAAAGTCTATTCCAGATCATGCCATGAATTGTTTTGGAGTGAAACGTTTGGCCTGTGACATTAACTAGACTTTAACAACTTCTGCAATTTCAGATTGAATAAACCCCACTCAGTAAAACCCACTTCTTCATGACAAGTTTGAACAAAGTGAACCCACCCAACCCATCTGGCCCAATCCTTTTTCTGACCAAGTGGTTTAATACTTGACTTTTCTTCAGCAGGAGACACAAACCTCCATAAACTCCCACCACAACACCTTCTGGCTGGGGACCAGAGTACAGAGACTTAGGAATGGCTTCAAGCTCCAGGAACTTCTAAATGTTTGTACCTCCCTGAGCATGTACCCTCTTTGCATTGTCAGCCTGGGCAGAATCTGCTGCAGACCTAACTTGGCATCACGCCCAGTCTAACTCATGTATCTTCTCCAAATCATAAACTTCCTAAACTAATGCTTCCCTGTGCAAAGATATTGACAAGAGGATAAATCTTCAGCCTTAGCAGGCTGTTAAAATTCATTAAATTTCCGTGTGTTAACTGAAGGAAAAATGGTCCTTATAAGTACAGATCAAAGAGAAAAGTACATTTTAACAGTTTTTTATTGACCTTTCCCTATCACAACATCCTCTCAAGAGAACAAACACAGCTAACTTCACACCACATTACATACCTGTTAACTTCCCTAATTTGTGCAGAAATATTCCTGCTCACTTACATACCAGACAAAAATTACACTTTTATTTAATCTTCATGAGTTTGTCAAATTAAAACAAAAAAAAATTAAAAAGCAAACCACCTTTTATGGGATACATAACAGAGGGGACAACAACTGCTTTCTGGCTTCCAGAGGAGCAGAAGCTCAAAAGTTCTGTCCCACTTGCCAATGACTTACAACAGTGTTGGACAAATTACTGGAAAGCATCTTGATACCTCCCTGATCCCTGGTGCTGAAGATAAGCTGGAAGCCACCAAGTGAGACTCCAGAGATGTATTTGTCTGCAGTGTGCTAATTTCTCTACCATACAGATGCAGCAAATGTTTGTGTTCCTTTCTGTGCCCTTCCCAATTAGGGTTTTATATATTTCTAATGAGTAAAATTAGCTTTCTTTGCTTTGAGTTTAACTTCAAAGTTTTCTCTTTTTTTTTTAATCTTTGTCTGTGACAAGGAATTACTATATATGGTAGAGTTGGTGCATGTTTTTCTATCAAAATATTTATTTTGATAAAAAACAAGGAAAGTGTGGGTGGTAGAAAAAAATGCATTTTCTGCCCAACTCTAATTATATATGTATATACACACATGTGGAGAGTAAATGCACTGTTTTGCATACTTTGTTTTTGCCTACCCATCCATGGTAATTAAGCCCATGTGTATTATATTTATTCCCTTGAGTTCAACCCTCCCTTTTGACAAATCAAATGATTAAACATATACTTCTAACAAGACTCTTTGCCACGCTAAACTGCTGCCACTGCGTAGCAAGAGCTCTGCTGTTTGCTGTAAACATGCTGCTTTCTTACAAACAACCAAATGTCTCTTCTCCTCTCCCTTCATGCTCCATCCTGACTCCGGGGAGAGCATCGCCCTTTGCTCCACACCAAAACTTCCCTGATGGACACCTGTCACATGGCATTTCAGAGTAATGCAGGAATCCCCAACTCCACAACTCCATTTTGCTGGTCACAAATGTAGCAAAATCACGGCACAGAAGGAACTGTTGCCATTGGAAAGGCCTCACCCTGGGCCCAGAGAAGGCATCTCTGCAGAAGTCTCAGAGCTCCTGCCAGAGAAGTGCAGTGGAAGGATAACAGGACTTCCTGCTCATGCCTCAGTAAGTTTTGCTGCTTTCAGTTTCTATAAGATTGGTTACTAATTCCTTAACTTTTTGAAAAAGAAGATCCATCTGTCAAGCAGCCATTTGACTGCTCNGGATAAATCTTCAGCCTTAGCAGGCTGTTAAAATTCATTAAATTTCCGTGTGTTAACTGAAGGAAAAATGGTCCTTATAAGTACAGATCAAAGAGAAAAGTACATTTTAACAGTTTTTTATTGACCTTTCCCTATCACAACATCCTCTCAAGAGAACAAACACAGCTAACTTCACACCACATTACATACCTGTTAACTTCCCTAATTTGTGCAGAAATATTCCTGCTCACTTACATACCAGACAAAAATTACACTTTTATTTAATCTTCATGAGTTTGTCAAATTAAAACAAAAAAAAATTAAAAAGCAAACCACCTTTTATGGGATACATAACAGAGGGGACAACAACTGCTTTCTGGCTTCCAGAGGAGCAGAAGCTCAAAAGTTCTGTCCCACTTGCCAATGACTTACAACAGTGTTGGACAAATTACTGGAAAGCATCTTGATACCTCCCTGATCCCTGGTGCTGAAGATAAGCTGGAAGCCACCAAGTGAGACTCCAGAGATGTATTTGTCTGCAGTGTGCTAATTTCTCTACCATACAGATGCAGCAAATGTTTGTGTTCCTTTCTGTGCCCTTCCCAATTAGGGTTTTATATATTTCTAATGAGTAAAATTAGCTTTCTTTGCTTTGAGTTTAACTTCAAAGTTTTCTCTTTTTTTTTTAATCTTTGTCTGTGACAAGGAATTACTATATATGGTAGAGTTGGTGCATGTTTTTCTATCAAAATATTTATTTTGATAAAAAACAAGGAAAGTGTGGGTGGTAGAAAAAAATGCATTTTCTGCCCAACTCTAATTATATATGTATATACACACATGTGGAGAGTAAATGCACTGTTTTGCATACTTTGTTTTTGCCTACCCATCCATGGTAATTAAGCCCATGTGTATTATATTTATTCCCTTGAGTTCAACCCTCCCTTTTGACAAATCAAATGATTAAACATATACTTCTAACAAGACTCTTTGCCACGCTAAACTGCTGCCACTGCGTAGCAAGAGCTCTGCTGTTTGCTGTAAACATGCTGCTTTCTTACAAACAACCAAATGTCTCTTCTCCTCTCCCTTCATGCTCCATCCTGACTCCGGGGAGAGCATCGCCCTTTGCTCCACACCAAAACTTCCCTGATGGACACCTGTCACATGGCATTTCAGAGTAATGCAGGAATCCCCAACTCCACAACTCCATTTTGCTGGTCACAAACGTAGCAAAATCACGGCACAGAAGGAACTGTTGCCATTGGAAAGGCCTCACCCTGGGCCCAGAGAAGGCATCTCTGCAGAAGTCTCAGAGCTCCTGCCAGAGAAGTGCAGTGGAAGGATAACAGGACTTCCTGCTCATGCCTCAGTAAGTTTTGCTGCTTTCAGTTTCTATAAGATTGGTTACTAATTCCTTAACTTTTTGAAAAAGAAGATCCATCTGTCAAGCAGCCATTTGACTGCTCTGGCAACCAGAGCACTTGGATCCCCAGTCAGTGGTGATTTGGGAAGTATCTGCTAATGAACTGTGCAACCACTTCATGTTTGGGAACAGGCTTTTCAAGAGAACTCACTGTGATTCTGGAAATAAAAGACCCTCAATAGCAAATTAAATGGTGCTTCAAGGTGAACCAACATGGTCCACTGGGGATGAGGCTCATGTGCTGGTACTGGAGCCACCAGTGTGAGCAACCAACCAACACAAACGCCAGCAGGAGTGTGATGGTGCAACTCTTGTCCACCACACAAAACTAGGACATGTTTGCTCCCATCCCAAGCTAACATTCAAACGAAGCCTTGAATGTCTCCAAAAATTCTTTATGAAGACAGCAGTGGTTATAACAAGGTAACTAAAAATCTGTATATTCTTCCTGTTGACTCCTCAGCCAGCCTGTGTCAGGAGGCAGTTCACATGCTCTGAACACTGTACACTGGCAGACTACTTTGCTAGGCAAAGAATCAAAACAAAGCTCCAGGCATCAATCCTCGAAGACCTTTCCTTCCAAGAACAGAATAAATGAGGAGGGTGGGGGAGTTGGATAGAGCAGACAATTTAAGCCTTCGAGTTCCCTGCACTCCCTACTTTTATTGGGAAGGAAAGTGGCCACATTCTCCTTTTGATACCTTCTCTCGTCTCCACACAGGGTGAAGGTTTGCAGACGTTTTATACTCACTCCTGACATGTGAAAGACTGGCAACCCACTGCCCAAGTGGCCCAGGAGAGCAGAGCAGAGCAGCAGAACTGCACCCACAGCTGTCCAAGCCAAGCAGAACTGGTGGGTCTTGTCATGGGCTCACCTAGGTGGGCCTAAATTTGGGTTTTTGAAGTTCAGCCTAGGCCTGGAGCTGTCAGCTGATTCGAGCTGGGCTGAGCTGACAGCTGAACTTCTTCTGGCCAACAGTGGTTTATTCCATACCATATTACAACATCATTTTCCAGGGCAGTAGAATCAGTGTGGGAGTGGCTTGGTCAGTCACCCCACAGTGTTCTGGCCGAGAGGACACACACGGGGCAGTCCCAGGAGAGATGGGGAGGACCAGGCCCAGCACTGGCCCAGCAGTTGTTTTGGGAAGTAAAATGTTTGTTGTGGGTTCTTCTCTCTCTGCTCGGGTCTGGCTCTCTGGGGACTGAGTCCTTTAAGACAATTTAGGGTTAAAATAGTGAGATTTGTGTGTGTACTGAGAAGTGAGAAATTGTTCCTTGCTGTTTGTAACTTGTGTGAGTGTATATCTGTGCTTTCTTCTGATTGTCTCTTTCTTTCTGTAAAAATATATGTAGTTTTAGCATAAACATGGCTTGAAGTTTCTTTCCTTCCTCTCCTCGGTGTTGGGAGGGAGGCTCTGACCCTGTACTTGGAGGGTTGGCAGTTTGCCAGCTCAAACCAAGACAGGTCTGCACCCCCCCAGGGTCTCAGAGCAGACCTGGCAGAGGGACCACACAGGATCCATTCCCAAACCCCACACACTTCAGAAGAGAACCTGCTTTAGGTTCGGGGAAGATCACAGTTCACTTCAAGGATAAACACAAGTAAATGCTAGAGGAAAGCCTATGCAATGCAGAAAAAGAAAATCACAGGTGTTTTAAAAATAGTAACACAGGAATTTAAAATTCGATAGTCTCAAATAATTTCCTTATTACAGTCTGCTGAAAATCTCCATCTTTCAAATCCTTTGCTAATAGTTTACTGGTTAGTTTTTATCCAGACTAGAATGTATTACTATAAAATGCCACCAACGACAGTTTTGAAACTCAATATCCATAGATTTATATATAGGGTTTTATATATTTCTAATGAGTAAAATTAGCTTTCTTTGCTTTGAGTTTAACTTCAAAATTTTCTCTTTTTTTTAATCTTTGTCTGTGACAAGGAATTACTATATATGGTAGAGCTGGTGCATGTTTTTCTATCAAAATATTTATTTTGATAAAAAAACAAGGAAAGTGTGGGTGGCAGAAAAATATTCATTTTCTGCCCAACTCTAATTATATATCTATATACAGACACGTGGAGAGTAAATGCACTGTTTTGCATACTTTAAGATAGAATAAGTTTGCATCAGTAAGATAGAATAAGTTAGTCACAGGTGTGACACTTGCAAAGGATTTGCCTTTATTTACCAGCCACATCCCATTTGCAGCAGTGGCCCTGATTCCACTTTACTGAGATATGTTGTCCCTTTGTTTGCTGCTGACAAGCGTAAAGAGCCACTTTGGCTGTAGATAATAATGGTTAATTTATCACACAGAGCAGTGCTGACCTCTGTGCGTCCCTGGCCCTCCATCACCTTCACACCTGCTCAAGCTAATTGTTAGAGCCAAGTGTAAATGAAAATCAACTGGGCTAATAATGAATGGGGGCCATTACTCGCAACAGCACATTGCTTTACAAAGGTTTATCAAGCGCCCATAGAACCAGCCCCGAGTCACAGCTCCCTGTTCTGTAAGTGAGAGCAGGGCAAATTCTTCAAGCCGGGAAAGAAAATCAGACAGGAAGACAAACCCCCCATGTTTGCCACTGGTTTTACAGGCCCTGAGCACAGCGAATGATGCACTGGCATCAGAATCATAGAATGGATTGGGTTGGAAAAGACCTCCGAGATCATCAAGTCCAACCCTTGGGCCAACTCCAGTCCCTTTACCACATCATGGCACTCAGTGCCACGGCCAAGCTCAGCTGAAAAACCTCCAGGGATGGGGAATCCACCCCCTCTCTGGGCAGCCCATTCCAATCCCTCAGCACTCTCTCTGCAAAGAAGTTTTTTCCCATCTCCAACTTCAATTTCCCCTGGCAGAGCTTGAGCCCTCCGTGCCCCCTTGTCCTATTGCTGAGTGCCTGGGAGAAGAGACCAACCCCCACCTGGCCACAACTTCCCTTCAGGCAGTTCCAGACAGTGCTGAGGTCACCTCTCAGCCTCCTCTTCTCCAGCACAAACACCCCCAGCTCCCTCAGCCTCTCCCCAGAAAACACCATCCCTGTTCATAAAGCAACAGCAGTGGTTTTAAAATCCTGGAACAGGGGAAAGAATTCCCAGTTAACATGATATTGGTCTCCTAAGACTCGTGGGGACCTGTATGGTAAGTAAGGAACAGGCAAACACAGGTGAAAATCCAGCCCACAAGTCCCTTATAAATCACACCAGACTTTCCCGGTACAGAGCACAAGCCACATCAGAAACCAAAGCCTCAAGCAACATTACCCACAGAACTACAAATAACTCTCTATTTTTTAGCAAATCCTACATTTTCACACATTTATCTTCAAACAATAAGGACAAATTAAAAAAGCATCATGAATACTCTTACAAATAAGCAGTAAATGTAAAATTTGGGGTGGGTGTCAATCACTTCAAAACTGCAAATACAGAGGGTATAAATAAAGAGGTAAGAGCTACTAAATTCTGTAAGACTCTACCTCTATAGTTATTTGCTCATACAAAAAGAATTGAGGGGCCATCAGTGCATTTTATGAGTCTCCTCCAACCCCCCAAGAGGAAAAAGACAACAGTTACGTACAGAATGACACAACAGATAAAGATACAGCTTGGTAAAGATTAAAATAAATATGCAAACCAAATAAACTTTCCCTTGCAGCTTCTCATCCACTTTCAGATTATTTTTCAAGCAAACACTCAGGACCTGCAGACAGTGAACAGTGTTAAACAAGCCTAAGACACACCTGAGCTGGGTCCTGCTGCCTTCAGGGGTTACTGGTAGAAAAGCAAACACCTGTTTTTCTCTTAACTCTCATTACTCCTCTGTGCACACCACCACAGTTTTGACTTTTACTCATTTAAAAGGAAAAAAAGATGGAGCTGTACCTTTACCCCAGAATGTGTGTGTGTGTTTATGAATAAATATTGAGCAACCTTCAGTCCTTCCCAGGAGTACAATAAGGGACTAAAAAATGCAAGTGAAACAGTTGCTGATTTCCAATGAAGTCTCTTTGCCACTTTATACTAGTTTCATGTGGGAGAGATTTTCAGAGCCTCCTTATCTGTTCCCCATGTCACAGAAAGAGGTGATTATCCCTTATAAAAAGTGATAACAGACTGCTGCTACCCAGGCTACTCACAGTATTCTCCATCAATTGTTCTTGGATACCCTATTCCTTTCCCACATCTACTGACTGTAGTACCTAACACATTTCCTATAATTTAGTTTAAACTCAGGGTTCTTTGCTCAGTTTTAGCTGACAATTGAAAAAAAAAAGCTATAAAAGGGTTGAAGGAAGAAAAAATATTCTGCAGAAAGTTGCCAACAAACTTTATCCCAAGTCAGCATCATCCCCATCATCCCTGTGACCAGCACTAAGGACTTTCCCCATATGTAAAAAATACTGAATCAGGATGCAAAGCAAAGTCACTCCTGGACAAGGAAAAGACACACACATTCCTTTCCAATATGTAGATCTCAAAGCATTTTCCAGAGTAAGAACAGAACTTTATAAAGAACATTTAAGCAGCTGCCTCATGACAGACTTGACTGTCCTGGTTAAATTCTGAACCTATTTAGAGTTAAATCCACAGACTCCACCAAGTCTATAAGCCACATGCTTCGAAATGAACTTCAGTTCATACCCATTTTCTGTGTAATTCTCACACTGACTGATTGATGACACTTGGCTAGGGGGTGGTGTACTTTTCCCCCCATCCCTTCCCACTCCCCAGGATCCACTTCAGAAAGTGCTCCAGGTCATCCCTGCATCTCCTCTCGCCTCCTGCCCAGCTCAGTTGGAAGGCACAGTCACTTCTCAGCATCCTCTCCCTCCTCTGCTCACGCTCTGGCAGCAATGCTGAGCATGGAGGAGAACTCCAAGTTCATCTGGGGAGGGAGTTTTTCAGACATTTCTTCAAGAAGACACCCAGGCCAAGTGAGGATCTGTGAGCTGGGCAGAAAAACTCCTCTGCACAGATGCCCAGGGCACCTCAAATACCAGGGCAAGGATTCCAGCTGTCCATGACTTATGAAAACAAAATACATGTGCCACAGTGAAGGAATCTGATAAAGCAAGTGCTGTGCTCGTACTAGCAAACATTTTGTATTATATTCCAAGAGCAAGATCAACCTGAATATATAATCTGATTGTATTTTTAACTTTTATACCCATTAAAACTTCAAAGTATTTTATGAATAGAAAATTTATGCTTCATGTCCCATGAAGCTGTGCTAACCCTTTGGAGAACTAATCATCCCACTAAACAGAATTTTCCCTCTCAGTAATATTTAATACAGCAGAGAGCTTGATTGTGGGAGCAAAAATACGTTTTAGTTTCCTAAAAGGAAAAATACTCAAAAAGTCCAGGCTTGAGCAACTGTTTTCCTACACAATCAAATTAAAAAGAGAGAGAATAAAGCTTAGAGCAAGGTTCTGTTGAAATAGCATTGCATATTTTCATATTGGTGAAAAAATGTATACTTTGAAGAGGGACGCAAAACAATCATTTAGATTATATATCTCAGAGAGAGCATGTGATCCATTAATGGTTGGGGTGTTCAGCAAACCCAGCTCAGGAAGGCAGCCAAAACCAGTGGGTGCAATCAGGGCAATCAGGATGCTCTTACCCACCCATTAGGCACACAATATTTAGGAAAGTTTACAGGCAGCAACATTAACTAGTGTTCCCAGCCTTACAATTCGTACAATGAACTCAGCCTTCAACAGACAGAATAATTATGCTAATAGAAGAAAAACTTTCCCCCAAAAAGGCAGCCAAATCTAAGAGACCTGTCAATGCCAGTGTCATCAGTGGAATGATAACTAGTAAAGAGCAGATATCAAAGGCTGTCTTTTTCTTCCCCTCCATGCTCTGTTCTGTTTGAGCCCATGGTGGTCACAGCTCCTTTAACAATATTTATAATGAAGGAACAACGTTGGAGATGTCAACCCTGATTATTCATAAAGGCTCCTCCTGCCCAGCTCTCCCCTTAGGCTAACTGTAAAAGTACCTGATTCCCAATTCTCAAACACAAAAGCGCACAGAGCTTGAAAGCCGAGCTGACTAATAAAGTTTGCATATCCCTAAGAACAAGAGCACACAATGAAGAAGAAAAGGAATGGCAAGATTAAACAAAAACAGTAAGCTTGGATGGGAAATAATAAAAATTTAAAGAGGCAAGAACTTGGATACCCCTCACCCCCTCCATACTCCTATTCATTTACATTTCAGCATGTCCTAGGAAGCATCTGTTTTATCTCCTGACTGCTGCATCAAGGTATAATATACAGCACAAAACTTAAATCACATTTTGGACTGCAATGAGGAGAGGTTGTGGTCATTGAACTTCAGCTCAGGAGGAATCCAGAACAAGGGAAAAGACTCACCCAGCAAACAGCTCTGGCTTACTGTTTCACTTTGGGCTTTTACTGGTATTTAAAACACATGTAAATGTGGGAACTGCCTCCAAACAAAGAGCAAACTGGGCTTACCATGGTACCATGAGCTGGATTTACCTGCTGTGGAGCTTGGATGCATCACTTGTCAAACAATAGCTTTGGGCTAGAATGTCAGAGACATTTCTTACTCACACATGGGACTAACAGAAAACAAAGTCTTTGTCCCTCTGTTGTGCCTTGCTCAGAGTAGGACTGACTGCTGGGAAGAGTGGGGGTCACCTGCCCAGGACAGGCAGGTGGGCAGGAAGGGGAATGAGAGCAAGGAGCCCATTCTAGTCCCAGCAGCCAGCTGGCTGCAGGAAGGTGAGCCTCTGCACTGGTGCTTCCCTGAGGCTGACTAACACCACAGCAGGGGCTCACTTTCTCAGGGGCCTGTCTGGTCAGCAGATACAGGAATCTCATAAGCTACCCCCTCCTGAGAAGCATGAAGATGTTGGACTGCACACAGTGATAAAAAATGCTGTATCTCAAGAAAGCTACAGGGGCACTTGAGGCAGGAATCAAAAGCTACTGAATCATCCAGGAGAAAAGAGACTGGGGTGAGCTTTCTGAAGGGGAGGAACTGACACGAGATCACGTCTGCAGAGTTCCCTTGGTGGTGTTTCCTTCCATGGCACAATGGTTCCAGGGTTCAGAAGTCACAAGGTGCCCACATGGGAACTGCTGACAGGCTCACCTGACTCACAGAGACACAAGGAGCAACGTTTGGCACAATGTGTCCCTTCAAAGGGAGTCCAGTGGGTACACGTGTCTTACCTCTCTATCTGCAACTGATAGCAAAGTGTGCCTCTCATTAGAAATGGCTGTCACCTCATTTCTTAGACTGGCACAGAAATGGGTGATGGGAACCAACTATATTGGCAGCATAACACTCCCAAAACCTTCAGAACCGTATTTAAAGGGCAAACGAAATGAAAAAAACAAAGCAGAACGAAAGACATATTAAGCAGTAATATTTCAAAACAACTGTTACAGTGCAAATCCACTACTAGTGAGTTTTCTTTTTTTAAAATCACACATGCCCCAGACAACCCTTCAAGAAACAGTGACATGGTTAGTTCAGCACCCAAGGGAACCAAAGCACCACACAAAAGCCAACTGGGAAACAGTTGCTCCATATTTCCTTAGGAGCATTTCATTCCAGCTGCCCCACCTGGCACAGGCTGCACTTACAGAGGGTTCACAGGCACAGCATCATCCCTGTGCAGGGCGGGTTCTGGTACCAACAACCCACTCACAGGCACAGCATCATCCCCGGGCAGGGCAGGGCTCTGGTACCAACAACCCAGTCACAGGCACAGCATCATCCCCGGGCAGGGCAGGGCTCTGGTACCAACAACCCAGTCACAGGCACAGCATCATCCCCGGGCAGGGCAGGGCTCTGGTACCAACAACCCAGTCACAGGCACAGCATCATCCCTGTGCAGGGCGGGTTCTGGTACCAACAACCCACTCACAGGCACAGCATCATCCCCGTGCAGGGCAGGGTTCTGGTACCAACAACCCACTCACAGGCACAGCATCATCCCTGTGCAGGGCAGGGCTCTGTTACCAACAACCCACTCACATCCTGCCAGAGAACCCTCTGATCTTTACCAACAGAAGAGATGTCAGTGACACAGAGTTAAAACTTGTAGCAACTGCACAGGATTAGACAGACTGAAAAGAACATTTTTAATTAAGAAATTCCTATTATCCACGACAACCTTCCTAGACTGGAATAGTCTTTCTGGCACAACTGGAATAGTCCTTCTTAACAGCAGTAACCAAGGACTTGCTCTCTCAGTGCAACTGCAGATATTTTCCTGTTTTGTGAAAGACTCTTCTATGCCATGAAAGTAGATAGGCCAGGCCTGTCTGAATTGATTTTGCCAACACCCACAACCACCCTCGAGCATCTTTTGTTGGAAGAAGAAAATACAGGTAAAATTTCAGACTACCACAGCCTAGACTAAGTTTTCTGTTACCCTTATAGGTCATGTTATGCCACCTCAGATGATGGGAAAGTCCAGCAGCTTTGCCTTCACACCAGCGTTGTGCTGCTGTGATTTCCTGTAAACCCCACAAGGAGGAGGATGCTGTGGTGGTTTACCCACAGAGGACGCATTTTCTATGGGATACGTGAGGCAGAATTGCAAAAGGTCAAACAGAGCCTTCCTCCAAAACCTGTTCACTGAATTCATTGTTTGCAAATGTGTCAGGAAAAGCTGCCTTCTCTCTAATGCATTGGGAAGTTTTGTGCCTTTGAAACTTTATAGCTACATAATTTCAGCCTTTCAAACTCTCTCTGTTGACTCCTCTACATACAGTGGAAGATTAAAGAAAGCATTTCATTTTCAATGAGATACTTTTTCTATCACACCTGTGTTAACCTGATCCAAACAAGAACAACTTCAGCACTGACAAGTCCACAGAGCTTAGAAACTGGTGAAACACCTCAAAGATACACCTTGCACATGGCAATATTTCCGCTCAAGGATCAAAATGATCCATTAAAACAAAATCCAGCTGTATCCTTCCCACAGTAATCCTTGAGTGACAAGGGTCTGCCCCAGCTGGTTCCTGCAGGAGTTCTGGACCTGTGTCTGGCTACATGAGCAGCTGTGTCACTGTCCTCCAGAGGAGTTCCCCCTGCTGAATTTTATTCATGCCCCTTTGTCAGGTGGGAACATAACAGAGCACATGTACCTTGACTGTCACCCCAATGACCTCAGTGTAATTTGGGGAGGAATGTGTTTAGCCCAGTATTCACAATACATACCTCACATCTCCAGCAAGAGGGCAGTGCATGGAGCGATGAGGGAGATGAGGAACAATACCTGACTTAGCTCACTAGCCATAAGGCCATGGCCTCTTTACTAATTAACATGATTTCAAAAATAATTGGCCTTCTTGACTGTGCCACAGTGCATCAAATGAAGTTGAGGGCTAAGAAAGCAGCACAATAAACTCATTACTGTTTACTCATTCCCTGCCAAATTGTTAAAAGAGGTCATTGAAAAGGTCAAGAATGATACTACACTACATGAGAGCTTTAATCTGAACATATAAAAATAGGCAGCACCTAGTTATGAAACCAGAATTAATACAGAAGAAGAAGATAAGGCCAGTACAGAGAGAGGAGTAATTAACCAAAATAGTCATATATCTTGGAACAAGTCAGCCTTGTCTCTCCAGCTACTGTGGTGTGTTATACACAGATTTTATAGCACAGCTCACCAGCCATTCCCCACCCTGATACCTGCAGCTATCCACTGTTTGAAGCCTCTGCAACTTGAGCAGAAACAAGAAGGCTAAACCCCCCTGTTTTCACGTGCTGGGGCACTCTGTTTAGTGCAGTACAAACTCTCAGCTCAGCTCTCCTCACTCGAGTCTTGAGGCTCCCTCCACAGCTCACAGCAGCCCTCGATGAAATCTCAGTCATGAGCTTTGAGTTTACAAAGGACCTTTGTAGAAGACTTTTGGTAGATGTACACACCTCATACTTGCCCAAGTTTTTAAATGCTAAGAAATAATAAAACTTTAGAAAAAGTAGTTGCCTGAAAGCAATTCCTTGCCCTCAGTTATTTTTCCCGAGAAAACTCCACAAGCAAAACTTTCAGTCATGAAACAAACTTAGAAATCTCTTACCGACTCACACCTTTTCCACCCCTTCTTGCCGGGAGTGTCCTTAGTAAGGCACCACCCAGTGAAGGCAGGAACTGCCCCTGGTGGGTAGGTCCCAGCTGCTTTCCCAGGTGGTTTGTTTGATCTGATAGCCATTGCTACTGAGCGTGTTTGCAGTGTGAGATTCACCCCCAGCCCAGCTGCCTGGCCCCCACTCTGACTGGAAGACAAAGATAATGCTGATGTGCCCCAAAAGAGTTTGCAGCTCATTAAAGGCACACGTTTCTAGTAGGAAACAAATGTAAAGTAACACTATTAAAATGGCCTTGTGCTAAAATATTCCCATAAACAAATCTTGCCCAATGTCTTCCTTGGTACATATCCCTCTCTGGAATAAACTATGCCTTAGAGAGGCAGGGAGTGGGGATGGAAGGAAGAGTCACATAAGCAGACTCTCTGACACCACCACCACCTGAAAAACCCCTTACCCTGACCCCTCCTGAGCTCCCTGCCCCAGCTGTCAGGAGTTCCCACCTGCCTACAACATTCCAGCAAAGCAGTGGCACGTTTGCAAGGCTGCCCATGAACCATCATACTGGAGTTTCTCATCCTACCAGCAAAGTTGCACTTTGCATCTCCCTTCCTAGAACATTTAATCAAACTCGCAGGAGCAGTTAAGTACAGTGCAAGAAACTCAGGGCAAGCTTCAGTGGGGAAATGAAGTAAGCTTTTTAAAATCATTAATTTCCTGGCCAGTCACTGTTGGTAAACTTGGCTTTATACCATCTGCAGCAAAACATGCAGACATATGTGACTGGAGAAGCCAGCTCTCCATTTCCTAAACCACACATTCAATTTAGATTTAATAAGACAGTAATTGCACATTAAGTACTCATTGATTACCTAAAATATATTTATTAAGAAATAACAGCTCTGTAACGCATGTCTTAGATACTCACATATCTATTACAAAGCTGTTAAACAGCAATAAATGTTTATCTAAAAAATTAGCATTCGGCTAACAGAAAGTACACATCCTATTAAATCCAAGTGAAATACATGGGGAAGACAATTAAAGCCCTGTCTGTGGCCTCCATTCTTTTGAGCAATGCTGCTCTCCCTGTGTCTGAAGTCACAGCACCAAACCTTAGAGCAGCAATCCTTCTCTTGAAAAGGTGCAAGAATTTTTCAAGAGGAAATTTCTAGCCCTTCAAGAAATGCGTCTTAGAGACCCATTTGCTTGGTGAGAGAACATCACCCTTCACAGCTCTGACTGTGGGGCCCAGGGGAGAACCCTTCCTACCATACTCCATCCCTCAGTGCAGACAGATTCCCAGGCAACTGGTTTCCAAAGGGGAGCAGCATGGTAACTATGGATGGAAAAGGAATTTGAGCATTCCATCCTTATTCATGCATTGATAAGGAAGGTACCTGGCTCTGCTGAACGGGTGTAACTCAACGAGATAAGCACAAAAGGAGGGAACATTGAATGAAGTGAAGAGCATTGTGGTCCCCAGGGATGAATCTCACAGAAATAAAAATAACACTCTATCTATATCTGACCCGGATCAAAGCCAACAGGATTCTGGCAAAAGGTCGGCAGAAGGTTGGTGAAAGATGCCACAAGTGCCAAGGAAGAGTCTGCAAATGGAGTGTGAGGGCCAGAGAGAAAAGGTCTGCACACAGACATGGAATACTGAACCAACACACACAAAATGGAAACTTCCCTCTGAGCATTTTCTTTAAGCCCAGAGAATTGCTTTTGAGATACAAAAGAACTACTGGAATGAAATGAGGTACGTTCTGTCCAGTGGGCACTCCCTGGAATCACATCTGAAGCATCTATGTAGGGCAGCATAATGAAACTTTATTTCTGCTGCTCACAATTCATCAATTTTCTGGGTAAGTCCAAAACTCCTACAGACTCACTGGCCTCCTGCTGCAGCAATTAACTCACTTTTCCTACTAAGTTATTAATTAATTTTAAAAAGCCCTTGTTATCGAGCAATGCATATACATCATTAACATCAGAGAACCCTTTTATTGCGTTACTGTTTATTGAAACACAAACTCAGAGAAAGGAAATCGGAAAGAATGAAGGTTATAAAGCAAAAAACCCAGAGATGGGTCTGGAACATAGGCATACTCAGCCATGGAAATTCTGTTTGAAGCTTCACTGTCTGTTTTATTATGGATTCCATAGGCAGCTTCTAATTTAGTGCAGCTGTTAACACTCCTGCTACATCAAAAATTCCCTCTGCTGAACTTTTGTAGAGGTTTTTGTGCTAGACAAGAGCCAGTCCTTTCCAATTTCACAGTTTCCTAATTATGGTATTGCAGTTCTCATTTGTACTGTAAACCTGATCAGATTCAGGGAAAAAAAAAAAGAAAAAAAGAAAAAAAAAGTAAAAAAGTAGTAATTTGTATGGCCAGACTTCGTGAACGAAGATTTGGAAAGGGCTCTCCCCAGGTAGGTGTGCCCTTCCAGCCTGTGCAGTGGATTTTTTAGGTGAGGCTCAGCGTGCACAGAACTGGCCCCACCGTTTAAGTCCTGAGGTCCATCTGCCATGGCCAAGCAAAGTTTGGACAGTGACAGGGAAGTCCTCGGGACTGTCACAGCACCCGGTACTGATGGGGCTGACCCTGCTGAGCATCCGAGATCTGACGGGATAGGATGGCAGGGAGGCTTGAACTGCCAGGGGACGGTCCCACTGAGACTGGAACTCAGGTCCATGGGATTCAGAGTCCAGAGTGCTCTCCTTTACACCACGGGGCTGCCCCCTCAAAAAAAGTAGTAATTTACTGNAAAGAAACCTTTTCTCCTGCTCCTCGCTGCTCCTGTGGAGCAAGCTAGTTTTTTTTCTTGCCACTGCTGTGTCTCCTGGTTTTTGGCATTTGGGGGCCCGGTCACCACTCCAGCCTCACTGTCGCCCGCAGTGTCCTGGCCGCCCACCCTACCCCACCATGGCAGCGACCCGAGAGAGGAGTCATAGCGACCCGAGAGAGGAGTCACTGCTGCCTTTCGGGACACACTGCGGCTCTCCACTCCCAGCTTTCCTTCNGAACAGTTATCCTTCTCGTATCCATTTTCTGATTAAAGTTTCTTTCCTTAAATTTGATAAAGAGTGGTGTGATTATTGTGGAGGAAACCCCTTCCTCTGCTTGTGGGTAAACATTTTGGTTTTTCCCCTCAAACTGAGACGTATTTTTGGCGCCCAGCATTTGGGGCTTGTGAACAAAGAAGGATAACTGTTTTTGTGCCACCGTGTGTGTATTGAATTTAGGGTCCATCAGGACCGTCCTGTATAATATATTGGGTTTTTGTTGGTACAAATTCATGCCAAAAGGAGCGGCAGGTTTAAGTCTTATCAACAAATCAATGAATAAAACTCAAATAGCTGCAATTATTATTGAGTTCTTACTTTGGATTTATGGTGCTATGAATTCAGTGCCTGTGGGTGTCATTTGGATGGTGTTCTCAAGGCTGTATTCCTGCCCTAATCTGAGTTGCTACCTCTGGGGATTTAGTGATAATAGTACTGACCCTTGGGAAGGAACAAAGGGGAGTGTTTTCTCCCACTCCCCCTTCAGGTCTGCTATAACGGCTTTTACATATATATAGGTAGATATATAGTAGTGAAGAACAGTTATCCTTCTTATATCCATTTTCTAATTAAAGTTCCTTTTCTTAAATCTAATAAAGATTGACGTGATTATTGTGGAGGAATCCTCTCTTCTGCTTTTTGGTCAACATTTTGGGGTTTTCCCCTCAATCCAAGCCATTTACACCTGTTGGTAGCACTGTTTTTAGGGGTGCTGCATTCCCCTGGTGCTACACACAAGGTGTGCAGCACACTCAGCTCAGCAAACCAGGGCTGGGGGCATTGCTGTGGAATGTGTGTTATGGCACCTTCTGTGCCCAACCCCCTGTAAAAGCTTTGATCTCCAATTGCTGTTCAAAGCCTGATACTCACTTCTGTTAACTACACACTTTAAGAAAATGAAGATAAACAAATTCCTCAATTAGCAACAAATGAAGGGTAAAAACCTACAAGAAGGATTAACCCACTAATTGAACATTTAAAGCTTTAAATAGCCAGCAAACTCTAAATGACTAACAAATAGGCTGCCATTGTTAAAACACGTCTAATAAACAAGGCAGATTTATTTTTCTTCTTACATTTACAGTAACCACCTTTCTTTCCAACATCAGCAGAAGTGTTTTCCTTTTCTCTAACACACTGAGTTTACTGCAGGCATCACAATTCAGACCTCTTTCCAGTAGAAGTGGTTTAGGGCAGCTCTGAAGCATTTGTTCTGCAAAGTGACATATTGTGACACATCCAGTGATAATGGGGAAATGAGGGAAATCTGACAGAAATATTTTACTCCTCATTTCCACTAATGAGAATAAAAACAATGAGAGACACCTATCAAAAAAAATGCAGTAAGCAATTTATTTGGTTGAAACACAGGCTGTGCTTTTTCTTTCCTTACTCCTCTTTCCCTTACTTTGCTTAGAGCAGGCTTTGCTTTTTTTCCTTCATTTTGCTTTATATTGTCAACCAAGAACAGAGTTCCTGAGGAGACAAACAGGGGGTAAAGAAGACAAATCTGTCTCCTTTGTGTGAGAGCTGTAGGCCAGAGTTATCAACTCCTCTGCTTTTCAAGACAGATTTGCATATCCAAGGCCACCCGAGGCAGAGAAGGCATTTGGAGTCTGATTTTTTTTTTCCCACAAGAACACAACAGGGAGCTAAGCAAAATAAGGAAACTCCGAAAAAGATACAAGTAACTACTAAAAAGAAAACAACCCAACCAAACCACTACAAAACTTTGTAGAGGGAAAAAAACACCATTCAGGAATTTCTTTCTTGAAAAAAAAGAAAAAGACATTTTAGACATGATCTCCAAATACAATTTTTAAAGAAACTTCACGGACAACAACTTGGCACACAACAGGTTAGTGACCCTCCAGCAGCCTTGGAGCAAGGGCACAGTCACATTGTACACCAGTTCTACCATTAATATTTGGGCATACTGGAGAAATGCCACTGGGAGGGGGTGAGACTGCAGGGCAGCCGATCCCTAATCACAGTGCTTGTCTTCCTGCAGGTGTCACACTGGAATTAACAGACCACAGAATACCAAGGCAGAAATTACTTTTAGAAATGTCCTCAATTAATGACACTGAGATCAGCTCAATTGTTTAAAACGTGGTTGTAATAATGCCAAGGTCCTGGGTTCAATCCCCTGTGTGGGCCATTGACTTAAGAGTTGGGCTCGATGATCCTTGTGGGTCCCTTCCAACTCAGAATACTCTGTGATTCTGATTCTGTAGTGCAAGTATATTTAAGTTAAAGTTAACTTTATGTGTATCACACACATTTTGAGAGTATGGATGTGATATACATGGTGCTGTGGAGCCAGTGGATACATTCAGAACTCTTTATTAACAAGAACTGCCAGCTAATTAGCTGCTAATCTATTCTGCTGCCACGTTACCCATTGTCACACTTGCTCTAGTCCAATACAGAGCTACTTTTGCTGTACTTCCTCACAAAATCAATTTTTAATGCAAAAAGCTGTCACCTATAATGGCATAGGAGTACTCTGGCAAATCAAGGTGTATTAAACCTGAATAAAGACAGCAGAATTTCATCCCACAATACACAGCCCAAAGACTCATAGGTCCCAATTCTCATCTATTGCTCACACTGAGCAGCCCTTAAAAAAGTCATTTTGACTTCAACAGAAGAAGAAGTGAGAGCCATCATTGGTTCTTGATCCAAGGAATATTATAAACAACTGCCTTGGCTAGACCTGAAACTCTACTCCACTGGCCAAAGACAAACAGCAAATGCCACATCATGTGCCATCAGACAGGATGCTGCAGAGCAGTGCTTACAAAAAGTGATACACAAAGTTTGTTCCAGCAATTTCAAATCAATGTTCTGAGTCTCAAGCTTTTCATCTGGGGTCTGCTTGGCTTAAAAAGAATGGTTGTGGATGTAACGTTCTCATGAACTTTATCAGTGACATGAGAAACTTAAACACTTCCTACAAACCATTAGACCTAGTCCTGTCTGCATTTCACATCTGAGAATTCTTCTTGCATTCATTATTTATTAATGTATTTATACACCTTTTCCAGAACACGTAGACAATAAGGATAGAGAAGCTTTTAGTTCCAGTCTTCTGGTTCCACCTGGTTTTTCAGTTCCAGAGGGCATGCAAGCCATTTTCCTTGTGCTTTCTCTGGACACAAGTTTTTCTCTGGCATAAGTAGATATAAATAGTGCACACAGAGAATATGAAGCAAATATGCCCATCTCTCACCCCTTCAGGAACTGCCCCAAACCAAAAGTATCACACAAAGTGGTCTCTGATACACTGGGTTTCACTTTCGTTTGTCACTTCACACACATTGTCATTTCTGCAGCATCCTAATAGAACATGAGCTCTATTTATATAAACTGCACATAGGTTGGTGATCCCAGATTTTCAAAGTAGATTTTACCCTTAACATTAACAAAAAGATTGAAATTAAAGGGCACAGTATAACTGCAGCAACTTTGGATTAAATTATCTAAATATGAAAACAGAGTTTATTGTGGTGAAAACCAGAATCTGCTGAGGAACAAGACATGAGCTGCAATTCAAAGCTTAGAACAGTAGAGTCATGTGAGTCAAACACCAAAACAGTTTGATTTTTTGGTTTGGAGTTTTTGGGTATGTGGTTTTCTTAAATAAATATTTTTGCTTCTTTTTATCTGCATTTTGGATTGTGGGGTTTTATAGAGCAGTAGGACACATTTTTCAAGTATTTCTCCATAACAAGAATTCTTAAGGTGTGTATTAAAAATATTTCCCACACAAACCCAAACAAAACCCCCACCAGCCTCTCAAAATCACTCCTGCACATGGTAGAAGTTGAAGAAAAGGAAGCAAACCTCCTACAAATAGTCAGAGCACCTTGAAACAGAACTCACAGGTATTCCCAGCCTGGCACTTCATCTCTTTGCTTTCTTATGTGCCAAGGAATGTCAGCACTGACACAAATAGCAGTGTGAGATGAGTTTTGTTGGGTGGTACATCATCTGGGAGTGGTAAAGCAGCTGAGCTGCCTCCTCTGACCTCTCCACCTGCCTGTTGGCACAAAGAGTTAAAGGTTGGCAGAGGTGCACACACACAAGAGGATGAGAAACCACAGAACAGCAGAGCAGAAACTCCGACCAGCTCCAGCTTTGCCTCACCTATTTATCCAATAGCACATTCCTCCCCAGAAAGGCCTTTCTCACAGGCACATTAACATTGATGGAGCACTCAAATGAACCTGCTCTCTCCGAGAAGCTCCACTGAACTGCTGTGACTGAAGGGACAATGAATCTGTTCTCTCTGAGAAGCTCCACAGAAGGGACATTCCTCCCTGAGTGCCCACACTGCACTCCCTCAAACAGTCTCCTGTCCCCAGGACTGCAGTGACTGGAAGTGAAGAATGTGCCCTGTAGCTCCTGTAACTTATTGGAGGACAAGGCAGAAATGAAAATCTGACAGCCCTGCTCTGCAATCCTACAGTGCATTCAAGAGCAGCAAAACTAAAATCCATAGAGTTATCATAAGTGGTTTTTAAACCTATGAAATTACTTAAAAGTGAAGAAAGGTCTCAGTTCTGTTCCTACTCCATCTATGTCATAAGCATTATGACTTTCCAGGTATAAAAAGACTCATTTTAAATGGCAAAGAAAAAATATTCAGCAGTGAATCTTTGAAAAGAGGACACAAGTCTCGTGTTAGGCTGCTCTGCAGGAAAAAGGTAAGCAAAGAGCACAAACGTATTAAACACTTACTCCACAAATAACTTAGGATTCTTTCAGGATAAAGAAAACATCACAGTGCCAGATGGTAAAACTGTGCAGCTGCCACAGGCCTCAGAATTACAATGTCACAGAACAGACAATGTTTCAGGGCAATTTGACTCAGCTGCAAGTAACTTTGCTCTCACTATAAATTAAAACAAACCTGTTTATAGGAGTGAGAAGATCTCTCTGATTTTGTTTCCATTTACTATGGTTAACTTCCAGAACAGTTGACTCTGTAGACCAGGTTATATCAGTGTATTGCCTCCTTTCCATAAAATCTGAGCTAGAGAAGAAGCTGCAGGAGAAAGCAGGTCTTGAGGGACTGTGTGTGCCAATACCTGCCCTGGTTTGCTGTGGGTTCACTGCTGGGGCTTTTCCAACAGCCCTTCAAGGACTGGAACAGCAGTTATTTCACCCTTGGTGGTCAGAGGTAACCTGCATGGTTAGTGCAGTTGGTAGTTCAGAAGCTCCAGGAGAATATGCAACATCAACTGTAGAGTTTGACTTCCCTTTGAAATCATAGAATCACAGAATCATAGAATGGATTGTGTTGGAAAAGACCTCCAAGATCATCAAGTCCAACCCTTGGGCCAACTCCAGTCCCTTTACCACATCATGGCACTCAGTGCCACGGCCAAGCTCACCTTAAAAACCTCCAGGGATGGGGAATCCACCCCCTCTCTGGGCAGCCCATTCCAATGCCTGAGCACTCTCTCTGCAAAGAACTTCTTCCTGATATCCAACCTAAACCTCCCCTGGCAGAGCTTAAGCCCATGCCCTCTTGTCCTACTGTTGGTTGCCTGAGAGATGACCATGTGCTTGCTATAATAGTCCTTTTTTTGTCAGGTAGTCTTAAAAATATTATCTCACCTGCAAGCAAGAATTTGGATAGAAAACTGACACTATAGTTGGACATTCTAAAATTCAGTCCAAAATGCAGCTCAAGAACTGGTGAAGTGGTAGCATTTTCACTTCCATCTGCCCCTTCAGCATATCCAAATGCAGGAACTTTATCAGGGTTTAATACAGTTTGAAAATATAATAAATAGTACTCTTTTTGAGCTAATGCAAATACACAGTCTCCCTATTTCTGCCCATCTCAAATAATTTTTATAAGCATTTGCTCAACAGCAGCTAAATGGAGAGTTGGGAGAGCTTTAGGAGAATTTGAAGATATATGTAAAATTAAAGTCATTCAGTTGTAATGTTACTTCAAATATTCAAATGTTCAAAGACAGTAACAGAGCAGCAGAAAATTAACTTTTTTAAAATTCATGTCTTTTCTAAGCTCAAATAGATTAGCAGCAGATTTGAGGTAATTAATTATAATTACAAGTTTCCTAGGGAAACACAGTATAATAGATTCATTAACTGAAATGTTACATTTGTTCTGTGTTTGACTCTCAGATTATTTTAACACGGTCCAACATTTGTTGAAAGTTTTTTGGGCCAGACACCTTTACTTATGCTGAACAGTTGCTCCCTCCATGAATAGCCCCAACTGATTTCAAAGAAAACCCACTTGGGCCCTTAATGAGACATTTTCCGCCCATGAAGGTAAAATTCTTTCCTCCTCTGACAAATTCCATGCTCTCTATTGAAGGTGAGTCAGTGGGAGCTGTTCTCTGGCCTCACAGTTACTCCTGATACTCTCTCCACTCCTAACAAAAGATATCCCAAATATCACACTAAAGAGCACATGCTACTTAGGAGTGCCCAGTTTTGAAGTTGTCTTAATCAAGGGCTCAATTATATTTTTAATTTTCCAGCCATGTTCTGTTTGATGCTCTGGCTAAGCAGGAGTGGTTTACATCCTCAGTTCATTACGAAGCCATAAATGAACTCCTTATGAACCGAATCCCTGGAAAACTCACTGGTATTAATTCCAATACCCAGAGAATTCCACGTAGCTGTTAATAAAGCTCCCCATATAAACCATGGCACTCCCAGTCTGGACAATGCCAGACCACGACAGCTGCCTCTTGGTGCATGCAAAGATCCCCCTTTGATCCCCTGGAATCATTGCCCTCAGTTGGAAAGTCAAGTCAAACCAATGATGCCTTTGTCAAAGTAGCTGCAGAAATGAGGGACTGGCTAATTAAAACAGGAAGGACTATTTATTTTATTGCCTTCTGTGCTCTGGGGAAGTTCTGACGCACAGAAGAGAAATTAAACAACCCTTCACTTTGTCTCTCTGCTTTGAGAACTGTGCCCAGTAAGATTACAGATAGGACAGGGATAGGTGCAGCAGGGATTTCTACCAATTAAGCTGCCACACTCTGGGGGGGTGGAGGTGTTTTGTGAGCCCTGAGTTATTTTTGCACATCTCGTGGGCCGCAGGGTCTCGCCACAAAAGGGCTGCATTAAGGGCAGTGTTAGAGCCTTTGCTCAGAGCTCTCGTGTGTTCCTGCAAGTCCAAACCTCTAAGAAGATTTCAGTGACAAAAATGAGAGTGCTTAGCTCTCTAATACTATCAAAAGGATGACAGGTGTGCTTTCACTTACCCAACCTTTACATTTCTGCAATCAAGAAGGAAAAAAAGAGGTTACAAGGTTTAATTAACAACAGATAGAGCTGGATGATCCCAGATTTTGTTCCATTGCATACTTATTGTTTTCTCTTTCATGCCACCTGGCATGCCAAGAAGCTACAGCTCAGGGTCTGTCAAAAGCCACAGCTAAAACAGAGCTTGCACATTGCCACCTTTTCTTGTTTTTTAATGAAAGGCACAGTTTATGTCTGTTCTACATGGAATTAACTGTAATATTTGGGGTATTTCTATCATACAGTTGCTGCAGGAAACATAATTCAGGAAACAATGAACTAACTTTGAGACTGTATTTCACAGTATTATGAAGACCCTACTTTGTAGACTGACAATTCAAAGTAATACACACAGAGGATTGTAGAAAGGTAGTTTTCCTTTGGTAGTTCTGTGAGTCCACCAGACCACAGCAAAGGTATCAGTTTAAGTCTCCACAGGCAGTGTGATATATATTATACAAGTGTGGCACATATCTGGAGTACTTGAGCTTATCTTAGGGGACTGGGATCATGAGGCAATCCATGTGCTACATCTTGCTGTTCCCCTTGGATTGAGCAAAGACCTGTGCTTGGCATAGAAACATTTTTGCTTAAGTTTTGAGCATGTTTTGAAGCTCAGATTCTATAGCAAAAAGGTAAATGTCATTCTACTGTAAAAGCACAACATATTACCTATGTGCTTACATGAGTTTTTACAATATGGTGTTACAGGCAAGGCTGGCATATGGTGTCAAAATGGGAAAGGCTAATGAAAGAAAGAAGCAAAGCTGCTTTGATGCAAAGCTGTACAAGATGAGAATGTACTGCATTGAAAGTCTAATGGAAGCAAAAATTTACTGAGGATCATGAGACAGATTCAGATGGTTGCCTTGATTTCAAATTTCTGTGTGTGAAGAAGGTATAGAAAAAAAAAGAACAGAGAGCCACCCTGCCTGAAACCATCACTTCTTTTAATCACAACATACTGTTTCAAAACACATGCAAGAATTTATGAATAAAACCTTGATTTTAACCAGTAAGCCATTTAACTACTGGCACAGTAGCCAGTCATAACTACCCCTTCTCAGAAAGGCATCCAAATAAGAAATAGAAAGAAAAACCGGAAGTAAACAGAATGTATCTAAAATTTCCATTTTTCCACAAAATTTTCTACTTCTAATTTACCCTTTTTTTAATGCTAACTGAAATGTTGGAAAGTAATTTAGTTTTTGTGCTCAGCCAGCCTCAGAATGGTTTTCTGGCAAAAATAAGGCAGGACTATTCACTTTCTGGTTTCACTTATTTCACACAGGTTATAGAAATGTAGCCACACCTCCTTTTGCTTTCCTAAGGCCAGAGGGGAACCTGCAAATCTGCTGGGATTCATGTCTGTCCTACTGCCTGGAGAAAAAACCTCTTTCACTCAGTCTCAGCACAAAGCTGTTTTATTAAGTTGATACAGAAAACTAGGCTTTCCTCCAGTTAAACAACAATAATTTGTTTTAGTTTGATAGGTCCTTCTAAATAATGGTGTCATCAGTAAACATCTGGCTTCTTCCTAGCAGATTAGGCCTCCAATGAGGAAAGTGTGTTTATAATTCTAATTTGAAACACAGCACATTAATATGCTGATTCTCATAATGTTTGCCTTAACCTGTTTGGAGAAATTATGACTACAAATATCTTGTACACAACACCTCTAAACTACCAGCTTGTACAAACAACACCAGAGCCTCTGCAGTCTCCTGCAGATGATTAGAACACTTCAGAGGCAATCATGATTAGCGCTTTGGCTTGGAGCCATATTTTACACATAAACAAAGCATCTGTTTCTGGGTTCCTGTCCTAGGCTAATAGCCCCACCTCCTCTATTACTAATAAGCTCATTCAAGAGAGCCAGATGGCCTATCTGCAACAGCCCCAGCTTCTTCCTGAGCTGAGCAAACCAGAGCCACGGAACCAGGGCTGGCTCCAAACCACATTTCCTTGGGCTCTGCAGCCAGGAAAACAACACGTAAACTGGCTCCACAAAAGAAGAATACAAATGCTGGTCCCATCCATTATTTAGAACTGGTGTGAGGCCAACATCTGCCCCTCCAGAAGATCCTTTCCTGTAGGTGCACTGGAGGAGGGTGAGGTGCAGTACACTCGTGCAGGAGGGTGTGTTGCAATGCACACTGTCACCATTCCTTGTGGGATGTTTTTGCAGCCTTTGCAAATCCCTGCCTGCAGCCAAGAGCACTGCTCAGCTGTCCTTGCTGTACACTGCATGTACTTGACAATTGGGTGGTTTTACATATTTAATAAAAGTGTCATATTCAATTAGTACAACTGGGCTCTGAAAAGGATCTTGTGCTCTGTACAGCAACTGAAGTGTTGAGAGCCAAACAGAGCAGCACTTGGCTGGTTCAGTTCTAAGATGTCTTTTTTTTTCCCTGTGACCCAAGTCCTCATTTAACCAGTTCAGTTTCTAAGCAGAGGAGAGTCAAGATGCCTGAAGGGAAGTTCTGGCCAGGTGGGGGTTGGTCTCTTCTCCCAGGCACTCAGCAATAGGACAAGGGGGCACGGGGGGCTCAAGCTCTGCCAGGGGAAATTGAAGTTGGAGAGCAGAAAAAACTTCTTTGCAGAGAGAGTGCTCAGGCATTGGAATGGGCTGCCCAGAGAGGGGGGGGATTCCCCATCCCTGGAGGTTTTTCAGCTGAGCTTGGCCATGGCACTGAGTGCCATGATGTGGTAAAGGGACTGGAGTTGGCCCAAGGGTTGGACTTGATGATCTGGGAGGTCTTTTCCAACCCAATCCATTCTATGATTCTAAGATGCTCCACCAGCTGCCTGGAAATCCATAGTTGGCCTGGCCAGGGAAGGCTCACTATATTGTATTTCAAAGCAAACAGAGAGATGACAGTCAGTGACAAGGAGAGGTGGCCATTTGGGTCACCTGCCCCATCAGACCACATGTATAAAGAGAACTTCATTTCTTCCCTTCCACTGTGATGCACAGGGTGCTTTGTTCCACTGTGCTCACAACTGAACTCAGGCAGAGTGTGTGTCTGCATGAACTATCAAAGCCAATCCACTGCACCAGGAGCAAATGAACCTCACTGGAGGAGCAGCAGCAGGTCACATCACCCCTGCAGAAGCAAGGAAGTTTTGCAGAGAAAAAGTCCTTTCAGAGCAGCACGGCCACAGTGAGCTTTGCTTCTTGTGTGCTGCTATCCCAGAGCTACAGACCAAAAATCCTTTGCTTGTGTCTCACGGGGATAGCAGCAGAGTTGCAGAGATACAAACCTCCCCAAACGCAGCTCTCCTCCCCCTCCCCTTCCCATCAGAGACAGAAAGATGAACCGCCCTGTGAGGGGAAAAAACCCTCATGGAAATGTGCTGAAACAATTGAGGCCTGTCACTCCTCTTCATTAAAGGCAGGTTCCACAGTAGTTATTGAAGCTCTTTGGGATCTCTTGGGATAAAAGCCAGAATAAAAATGTATAAAGTATTGTTCTTCATATCTTTTCCCCATGCTGCCAGTCTGGTGAGCTATGCACACAGGGCATTCCTTGATTTTAAAGGAAAGCCCAGAAGAAGTCACAGTTCACTGCCCAGGTCAGGTGTGATCCTGACTGTCCACAATGGCAGCTGAGAACTCAGCCTGACTTTCCTCCAGAGCACCAAGGATTTAGTGAGAAGTGCATAACCACCATTGTCCTGCCACTGCAAGGATTTCAGCTGTTTTCCCTTGAGGTGATTATATCAGTGCAGGTAAGCAAGAGGATGAGACTTGAATATAAAAAATCTCTTTCTGCATGTCTAGAAATGTAGGAATGCAGTACCTTGTGCATACAGAAAGAATGGCATGTTTGTTTCAGGGGTTCTCTCTTCATATTTTGAATTGCACTGCACCAGTCATTTTGCAGGGGGAAAACAGATGGGGTTTTGTTTTTCTTGCTTAGGAGTAAAAAGAAGAGGATAAGCAGAAAAAGGAAGAGGGGAGAAGTGATCAGAAGCAAAACCAACCCCTTGTTTCAAGAAGAAAAGCAGCTACATGGTTATTGCAAACTTCCTATAGTTAACAACATGATACCAAGCACTGTCTACACCAGACTTCCATCCTCTTGCAGGCTTTACCAAAGTAAGTTATTTGGAATAAATACTTGGGATTAATTCTCCCCTCTGAGAAAGTTGGTTTGACAGGGCAATTGGAAATGAAGCCTTAATCCAAGAAGACATCATGTGTCCAGAGCAGCCCCTTCCAAGGCACTTAGGGAATTACCAAAGTTCTTAGAGCAACTCACCTCTGCAAGCCCCTCCCAGTCTGCTACTTGCGGATGAAGAGGCAAAAAAGAGCCCTTTGTCGTTTCTGTAGACTATGAAATTCTCTGTATCACTGCTGGACAATTTCATGGGGAGAAAGATGCTTCCCTCCTCTGCCACAGCACCCTCCCTACCAAAGAGAATTCCTTCATGGGCAACTCTGGCTTTGCTTCCTCTAACACTGACCAGAAGATCTTATCAATGTTGTCAACAGCATTGGGATTTTCAATCTAATGAGAAATCTCAATGTGGTGCCATTTTTCAGAGAAGCTTCAAATGCTCTTCCCACTATTAATCTATTTGAATAAGAGCACAGCACACATATCGTGGAACAGTGTGGAACATGCACTGGTACTCCTTTCAAGCTGAAGACTTGAGATCTCTTTGCTTATTACTCCCCACCAAATGGTAACACACAATTTATTTTATGTCCACTTTTGTGTGTGCTGAATGAGCTCACGAGCCTGCTGAGTGTCCCCTGTGAGCAAGGGCTCCATTTGCACATGTCAAGCATCCCAGTCTATTTAGTCCTATCCCAACTGCTTAATGTCTGAAACAGAGGCATCCACTGCATTCTGCTTGATCTAAACAGATAATTTAATACCCTTGGACAAAAGGAACCTGGTGTTTTGGTAAGTTCCCATGGGCCTGACTATCACAAAGAAGGGATTGTTGAAGGCACAAACACACACACACACACACACACACACACACACAGTGAGATAGGAGGCAGGCAGTCTGATCTTTATGACCCACTGATTATTCTGTAAGTAAGTGGGAGCATAAATCTATCTCCTGACCTAACAAAATACTATTTTGCTTCCCTTTACTCTGTATTTTATCTTTCATAGCCAATAAAACATTAAACATTACAGAAGGTTATGTTCTCACCACTATTTTCACTAAATGACAGTAAATTCCTGGTGGAGCCAAGCAGAGGTGGCAGCAGCAGCCACCCTGGCAGTGCTGGGCACTTCCTGAATCCACCTGGAATACACCAGTGCCACTGATACCAACAGAGCCCATCTGGAAAATCTGACACTGAATTTGAATCAGTCTAATGACCCTCCTAATGATTTAATGGCAAATTTATACACTAATACAGAGCTGAGCTCTTTCCCAATGATCTGCTGTAGTAAATACCATGGAAAGCACAATTCCTTCCTTTACCTTGCCTTGTCAAATATCCCCAAATACCAAACGCAGTGTCAGCCTTCTTACCTGATCTGCCTGAGCTTTAGATCAAGGCTCTAGACTCGTTCTCATTTTTTATTCCACATCAGTTAAAAGAGGAAAATTAAAAGAATTGTAGGACAAAAAAATAAAAAGGAAAATTAAAAAGAAAAAAGCAAGATGAAGGTACTTCAGAAGGATCAGGAAGGAGCAGATACACCTTTAATCTGCTTTCAAAGCCAAGTACTCCAGTTACCCAGACTGTGTGTGTATGAAAGGCAGGTAGATTGGAAAACAGGTCTGCAAAACCACGTGCATTTCATGGTCCATTGATTTGGGAGAGAATGGCAGAGGAGGCAGTTGTTTTGAAATGGATACAGAAAACCCACTCAGAACCACCAATGACAGCAAAAGACTGAGGAGAGGACAAAGAGCACTGGCAGGACAGACAGAGCAGTTCTACCACAACACAAGTTTTGCCCCAGTATTTTGGTCAAACAGGTGCACTCACACAGCTGCTGTTGCAGTTATTCCACCAAGCACAGTGCACTGAACCTTGGGGGCCTGGCCCCCAGTTTTTGGAGTTCACTCTTGTCCCAGTGCAATGTAAGACCAGGACCTGCACCTTGGACAACTGGGACAGTACTTGTCCACCTGGAAAAATAAGCTCAGATACACAGGCTATGAAAATTGGATCAAAGCTTCAAAACACATTTCCCAGGCAGGATTTGAGCTGAAACATAATCATTAATGTTAATCAGTCCTGAAGAACTGAACTTGGGAACTGAAAACACTTAATGAAAACAGCTCATCAACTGCTGTAGTGGGTTTGCTGTATCAGGAATTACTTAAGAATATATATTTTTTTTTTAGTTCAAAAAGAAGAAATTAATTTCTAATTTAAAAGGGAAGCTGTGATAAAGTGAATGTCTTGGTTGATGTCATATACAATAGATGGAGAACGAAAGGGGAACTGCAAGCACATAACTCTGTCCCATGCATTGTCTCCTTTCCTATCAGTGAATCCAAACTGCTGCCAGACTAACTAAACAGAGAACAGTTCACTTTGGTAAGACTGTTTTAAACGTGCACTCATACCTACAATGGGAAACACAGAAAATGTTAACCAGGATCTTGTTGAGGAGGAGAAGAGGCAGCTGTACTTACAAAACACATAAACTACTCTATTAATCCTAAGTCAAGAACATTCTCACAATTATGTCTGTTTATAATTTGTGACAACTTCTTTCACCTATGATTTTTTCTAAAACATCGAGATTTTCTAGTGGCATAAGAGTGTGTCATGACAAAGATTAAGCTGAGAGACAAAACTTGGGATCAAACAGCCAGAGTGTCTGCAAGGCCAGGGGTTCAGAGAAGCTCTGACCAAGGTCAGGGAGCGCTGTCCTGGCTGCAGGGCCTGCAGCAAATACCTGATACTGGGAGTCAGTCACCCAGCATGACACACTCACACTGAGAGGTGGCAGACACCTAATTCCCATTGCTAAAAATGACAGGTGTAGATCCTCAAAGACACTGGAGTGCCTGATGCTCTGTGCTCAGGACTGAAGGCACAGACCTGAATTTAGAGATGACTCCAGCAGAGCATTTCACTTCCTTGCACAGCTCAGAGAGGCTCTTGTGGCTAAACAGCCCCCTCACACCAGGGATCACAGTATTGCTTTCCCATCTCATGGGTTTCATTCTGTAAATTGCTCACCACATTCTCTTCTTTTCTGTCTAATATTCAATCAGAGGAGATCAATGTGTATATGTGAATTATCTGCTCCTTACCCAACATCTTGTCGTTCTACAACACAGTCCTTACACACAGAGGCACCTCTGCAGCTTATTGATCAAAAATCGAGGTATTTTCTGAGCTATGACCTGCACTAATCCAAAATACATGCCACACAATTCCTTGAAACAACAGAGAGAAAAACAGACTGCAACTTGGTTCCCTTTGTTCTGTTTGACTAAGCCTGAGCTCGACTCATACACACACAGAGTCTGAATTTTTTGGTCAGTCCATTATTTTCTGCAGTTCATTATTTTCAGCCTTTCAGCTCCTACCCAGTTCCAGCTCCTTGTTTCAGAACCCTACATTTACATTAGCATTGTCACCAGGTACAGACACAGCAGTTTCTTTCTGAAATAACTGCCCTTCTGATTTCTCTCCAGAATCCCTTCTCCTTGTCTATGGCAAGAAGAGGTGGAGGGAGGAAAGAACTGAAAAAGTAAATCCCTCCTTATTAGTATTTTTTATTTTCTTCTACAAAGCACCCATAAACTAGTGCAGTTCATATCCAGGCAGGGTTTGAACTGACAGGCTATCCCAGTTTTCTCAAACGAAAATAAAAAAGACCAAGACAAAAGAGTAACAGAAAAAAGAGGGAAATGGTCTCATCTGCCCCCATCAAACATGTGAGAGCTGAACACCATCAGGAAACAAAAAGGAGTTGCTTCAGTAAGACTTTCTCTGTTAAAAGAAAAAAAAAGCACAAACAAAACCAGGGCAGAAAAGCTTGCCATTGTCCCAGATGTAATTACAACTTCCATCAGCCTCTCTTCACCTTGATTTACCCCAAAGATACACTCAATAAGATCCTCTAATGTAAAGGGTTTAAAAACAAACTATTAAAACCTCGAAATGCTGAATATTTGCAATAAAATGAATTTCCAAGAGAGCAGGAAAAAATCCTCCTATAAATCATCATTTGCAATAATGGCATTATGGTGTAGTCAGAGTCCAGACCCTCCACACCTGTTTTCTGCTCACAAGAAAAAACCTTCCCACAATAAGGAAGAAATTCAGAACTATGAGTTCACAATAAAACCTAAAACACACCTAAAGATCTCCTAACACTTTCTTTTTTTTTTTTCCTTTTAATGGGGAGGAAAAAATAGAATTTCAATCCCTGGTAATTAATATATTTATTATACAATGCCAACTGTTGCTTTACTGATGTGTTTAAGCACAAAGCTGTTAATATATTTGTAGCAAGTTCACTACCATACCTTCTCACAAACAAAATGTAATTTACTATATATTCATAGAAAGCCTATAATGCATAACTCACTATTTTTTACAGTTATTTAAAACATATTTTCCAAAAATATTTACCCATTCTTAGTGCTTCCTAAACCTAAAATACTTTTGCTTTTGTTGCATTTATTTTAAAACCAAATAGTATTAAAGCTGCTTTAAATAAACCTTTCTCTTTCGTGGGACACAATTGCAAAACATTGACTAAATTAGGTTTTTAATAAAATCACTATTTTGAATGGGATAGTTAATCCTGACTTCTACATGTAAGGGATAAAATAGATTCAGTGAGTATTCTTTTAATAATAATAATAATAATAATAATAATAATAATAATAATAATAATAATAATAATAATAATAATAATAGCAAATTTTTAGATAAGTTCTGTGTATGGTTCAGCCTTCACAAGTCTTAAAGCTTATTTTCTCCTTACAGGTAAACCATTACCTGAAAATAAGCATAAACCAGTCAGATAAGAACACTCAGCAGAGGAGAGAATTGTCCAAATGACTTGGGAGCTGTTCAATCAGGACCCAAAGCAACACAGTCTGTGTTTCAATCACCCTTCTTAAATAGCTTAATACGGTATTGGGGGGGTTTTGTGTGTGTGTTCTGCATTTAAAAGGACCTTAAATAAGCCACAGTAAAAAGAAGTTTAATAAATATCTTCTCTTATTGACAGTAAAAATATGTAAACATAAACAAAGTCACCTCATGTCATCAAACAAATTCTTTCTGCATTAAAAATTTAAAAATATTTCCTGTTGTGGACACATCAGTCAAAGTGAGGATGCACATGAATAAATGGAAATAACTCCTTTTTAAAATCTACTCTATTGACACGTTTTGTTATTAGCAAAGATAATGAAAATGCAAAGAGTGTGCAATGCTAGCAATGAAATCCTGAAGTGCTGTCACGAATACAGCAAAAGATATGGTGATATATTTAATTTTCTACGAAGAAAATAACAGCGTGTACCTGTTTTAAATCAGGAAGCAGCAGATAATCTCAAGATCAAAACCACTTCCTATGAAAGAAAAGGGAGAAAAATCCTTTATTAACCCACTCTTTGAAAGGTTCTTTGTCGAAAACCTTTCTGTTTTGGAAATTCATAAGGCGATTAGAAGGTAAGAAACCCTTTAGTTTGCCTACACCTAAAGAGAGCGATTATAAAAATCGGTGAAGTGTTTCAGAGCAGAGAGCGAGTTTTAAATACCGCAAAAAAGTACCGGAAGATGAAACTGAATTCGTGACATGAAGGCTTCGAGTCACGGAATGTAAATGTTTGGAGAGAGCGGAGTTCATACACAGGGAGGCAGTTCCAGGTTGTGTTGTGTGTGTTTGGGCTGAGGAAAAACCCTGCGCTTTGTCGGAGCTCCCTCTCGTGAGCGGCCGCTGCGCTGCACCCGAGCGGCCCCGGCAATTAAAGCCAGAGCAATTTCTGCAGCACTAACCAGGCACAGTGCACTGAGCTAAGGAGCCACAGACCTGGGCAATAAATACCCTCTCTTGGTGGTTTATTTTGGAGGGTCACGCAAGGAAAGAGATTGAGGGGCTGGAGCGGGGCCAGAGAAGAGCAACGAGGCTGGAGAAGGGAGTGGAGCACAAGTGCTGTGGGGAGAGGCTGAGGGAGCTGGGGGTGTTTGTGCTGGAGAAGAGGAGGCTGAGAGGTGACCTCAGCACTGTCTGGAAGTGCCTGAAGGGAAGTTGTGGCCAGGTGGGGGTTGGTCTCTTCTCCCAGGCACTCAGCAATGGGACAAGGGGGCACGGGGGGCTCAAGCTCTGCCAGGGGAAATTGAAGTTGGAGATGGGAAAAAACTTCTTTGCAGAGAGAGTGCTCAGGCATTGGAATGGGCTGCCCAGAGAGGGGGTGGATTCCCCATCCCTGGAGGTTTTTCAGCTGAGCTTGGCCGTGGCACTGAGTGCCATGATGTGGTAAAGGGACTGGAGTTGGCCCAAGGGTTGGACTTGATGATCTGGGAGGTCTTCTTTGGATTCCAGGTGGTTCATTTACCATGGCTTTGGTGCCAAGGAAAGGCTGCCTGCAATCGTGACTGTCCTGTGTGCCAGCATCAGCTGCTGCTTGTTCAGCCCACTGGCTGCAAAAATGTCTCATTTCTTTTACAGGGCCACATTTGAGCAAGCAGCATTTATAGAGATGACTTACCTAATTAGAATGAGAGTGATTTGCTATCTCAGCAATGGTTTTTAAATGTACAGATCTAGACAGAGAAGCATTTTGAAAACAGGTGTGAATGTCACTGCTCCATCAGGCATTAAATTGGAGCTGCTCCTGAAAAATTGTTTCATTTGTGCATTTAAGTTACCAATGTTTTATCAACTGCAGTGTTTTTACACCAAATATTTCTTGTGGTCTGCAGCCAACGATATTTAAGCAAGATCTCTCACCCTTTTAATAGTGGCATGGAACAGCCTCCTGTGTGCTTCTGATATCCTTTCTGAAAGGCTGACGGAAAAAGTTTCAAAATTATCTGTGAGGAGAACATCAGGCTCTGAATCAGGGCTACAAACCAGGTAATGACAGGAAAGGCAGCTCTCACCTGCAGGCACTTTGGCATTTCCAGAGAAGCAGCAGCTGGGGAAGGAGGAAATGGAGACAAGCTGTGGGATTTGTGTCACAGCTTTGCTGGGGTGGGAATACACGAGGGCACAGGAATGGCGCCGGCACAGACATGGCCCTTGTACGAGGATGGCCCTCACCCTGGGATGGGCCGGGCACTGGGTTGTCCCTCACATTAGGATGTCCCTCACACAGGGCTGGACCTGGCACAGGGATGGCCCTCACACCGGGATGTCCCTGGTATCAGGATGTCCCTCACTCACACCGGGATGTCCCTCACTCACACCGGGATGTCCCTCCCTCATACTGGGATGTCTCTCACAAAGGGCTGTCCCTCACTCACACCGGAATGTCCCTCCCTCCCTCACACCGGGATGTCCCTCGCACTGGGATGTCCCTCCCTCACACCAGGATGTCCCTGGCACTGGGTTGTCCCTCCCTCACACCGGCCCGGCTGCTCAGTCTGCCCTGGCGCGAGGGGAACGCGCTCTGCTCCTCACACCTTCCCCAGCACCGGGAACGGCGGGCACACCTCGCGGGGACAGTGTCACACCGCGGGGGGACAGTGTCACACCGGGAAAGGGACACAGCACTGTGCCCGGGGCACGGACAGTGTCACAGCGGGACAGGGACAGAGGGTCGTGCCCGAGGCGCTTCCTCGCGGCTCCCGCTCCTCACAGAGAACCCTCTGCCCACACAGGCAGCGGCAGCTCCGGCCCAGCCCCGCTGCAGGGCAGGGCCCTCCCCAACCCCATCCCCAAGCCCTGCCCTCTCCCCAGCCCAGCCCAGCCCCGCCCAGCCCCGTCCCCATTCCCAGCGCCAACCCAGCCCCAGCGTGTTTAAAGGTTGAAGAGGAGTTAAGTGTTTGCCCCTGGCACACAGGNGGAGAAGGGAGTGGAGCACAAGTGCTGTGGGGAGAGGCTGAGGGAGCTGGGGGTGTTTGTGCTGGAGAAGAGGAGGCTGAGAGGTGACCTCAGCACTGTCTGGAAGTGCCTGAAGGGAAGTTGTGGCCAGGTGGGGGTTGGTCTCTTCTCCCAGGCACTCAGCAATGGGACAAGGGGGCACGGGGGGCTCAAGCTCTGCCAGGGGAAATTGAAGTTGGAGATGGGAAAAAACTTCTTTGCAGAGAGAGTGCTCAGGCATTGGAATGGGCTGCCCAGAGAGGGGGTGGATTCCCCATCCCTGGAGGTTTTTCAGCTGAGCTTGGCCGTGGCACTGAGTGCCATGATGTGGTAAAGGGACTGGAGTTGGCCCAAGGGTTGGACTTGATGATCTGGGAGGTCTTCTTTGGATTCCAGGTGGTTCATTTACCATGGCTTTGGTGCCAAGGAAAGGCTGCCTGCAATCGTGACTGTCCTGTGTGCCAGCATCAGCTGCTGCTTGTTCAGCCCACTGGCTGCAAAAATGTCTCATTTCTTTTACAGGGCCACATTTGAGCAAGCAGCATTTATAGAGATGACTTACCTAATTAGAATGAGAGTGATTTGCTATCTCAGCAATGGTTTTTAAATGTACAGATCTAGACAGAGAAGCATTTTGAAAACAGGTGTGAATGTCACTGCTCCATCAGGCATTAAATTGGAGCTGCTCCTGAAAAATTGTTTCATTTGTGCATTTAAGTTACCAATGTTTTATCAACTGCAGTGTTTTTACACCAAATATTTCTTGTGGTCTGCAGCCAACGATATTTAAGCAAGATCTCTCACCCTTTTAATAGTGGCATGGAACAGCCTCCTGTGTGCTTCTGATATCCTTTCTGAAAGGCTGACGGAAAAAGTTTCAAAATTATCTGTGAGGAGAACATCAGGCTCTGAATCAGGGCTACAAACCAGGTAATGACAGGAAAGGCAGCTCTCACCTGCAGGCACTTTGGCATTTCCAGAGAAGCAGCAGCTGGGGAAGGAGGAAATGGAGACAAGCTGTGGGATTTGTGTCACAGCTTTGCTGGGGTGGGAATACACGAGGGCACAGGAATGGCGCCGGCACAGACATGGCCCTTGTACGAGGATGGCCCTCACCCTGGGATGGGCCGGGCACTGGGTTGTCCCTCACATTAGGATGTCCCTCACACAGGGCTGGACCTGGCACAGGGATGGCCCTCACACCGGGATGTCCCTGGTATCAGGATGTCCCTCACTCACACCGGGATGTCCCTCACTCACACCGGGATGTCCCTCCCTCATACTGGGATGTCTCTCACAAAGGGCTGTCCCTCACTCACACCGGAATGTCCCTCCCTCCCTCACACCGGGATGTCCCTCGCACTGGGATGTCCCTCCCTCACACCAGGATGTCCCTGGCACTGGGTTGTCCCTCCCTCACACCGGCCCGGCTGCTCAGTCTGCCCTGGCGCGAGGGGAACGCGCTCTGCTCCTCACACCTTCCCCAGCACCCGGAACGGCGGGGCCACCACACCGGGANTCGCGGGGACAGTGTCACACCGCGGGGGGACAGTGTCACACCGGGAAAGGGACACAGCACTGTGCCCGGGGCACGGACAGTGTCACAGCGGGACAGGGACAGAGGGTCGTGCCCGAGGCGCTTCCTCGCGGCTCCCGCTCCTCACAGAGAACCCTCTGCCCACACAGGCAGCGGCAGCTCCGGCCCAGCCCCGCTGCAGGGCAGGGCCCTCCCCAACCCCATCCCCAAGCCCTGCCCTCTCCCCAGCCCAGCCCAGCCCCGCCCAGCCCCGTCCCCATTCCCAGCGCCAACCCAGCCCCAGCGTGTTTAAAGGTTGAAGAGGAGTTAAGTGTTTGCCCCTGGCACACAGGCAGAGAAAGGTGGGGCTCAGGCTTCAGTGGCACTTGTTTGTGGAGAACAATAATCACAGAAGTGTTAGAGGTGGAAGGGACCGCTGGAGGTTCCCCAGTCCCACCCTCTGGTCAGGCAGGGTCACCTGGAGCAGGAACGTGGCCAGGTGGGTTTGATGTCTCCAGAGACAGAGACTCCACGTGCTTTCTGGGCAGCTGTTCCAGGCTCTGGCATCCTCACTGTGTAAAGAAGTTCTTCCACGCTGAGGTGAACCTTCCTCTGCTTTAGTTTAAGGCCATTGCTCCTCATCCTGTCACTGGCCCCATCCTCTGACACCCCTCGGAGATATTTATGTGCACTGAGGAGATCCCCTCTCAGTCTTTTCTCCAGACTGACCAGGCCCAGCTCCCACAGTCTCTCCTCACAGGAGATGATGAGCGGTCTGAACCATCTTTGTGGCCTCTGCTGAACCCTCCCCAGTAGCTCCTGGTCTGACTCGTCCTGAGGAGCCCAGAACTGGATGCAGCTCTCCAGATGTACCTCACCAGGGCCAAGGAGAGGGGCAGGACCACCTCCCTTGACCACTCCAGAGAATGGTTTTGGATCTGCTGAGATATTGAATTATTAAATGGATGAAGGGCTCGAGGGAAGAAGACAAGGATTCAGCCAGAGGTAGTGAACCCTAAGAGGAAAAAACAACAAAGAAAACAGGCAGTGAAGGCTAAATACATACCAATTGCTCACGGAGTTTTCAACTCAAGGTCTGAAAGACCCACATTCTCAAAGTCAAAATTCATTTTTAATTATGTTTTATTAGAAACACGGCACAGAGAGGCAGGGCCTTTCACAAGCAGTGTAACCTGGCTCCTCTCTGCAGGGTTAGTTTCCAAGCTGGTTGGCACCTTGGCAGAGCTGCTGCTGGGAGAAGCACACACAGAGCAGGAAGGCACAGCATGGCAGGGCTCTGGCAGGGGTGGGGCAAGCCAAGGCTAGCTGGGCAACTCAGGTTTTTCTAGCATTACAAGATGAAGAGAAAAAAAAATGGGCTTGTCTCTGGATTTGGGTTTCTCCCATCACAGTTTTCAGTCCTCTCCACCACACAGGTTCAGCAGTGCCCTCTGGTAGTCCCCCTTTGTGTCTTGCTGTAAAGCAAGGGGAAAAAAGCACAAAATACATATGAGGAACAGTCAGAAAATATGATGGTATATGCATTATATTCCAAACCTGTGGGACAGTCTATGATTCACAGCTGAAGCCTTGTCAGCCTGGAGGGGACTCTCTACACTGAGTTTTACTTATGCATGAACTGAAATTATTTATCATTCTTGCAATACAAATGCAAGGCCAAGAATGGAAATTTTGGCATGATAAAAAGAGTAACACAATGAGGGGAAGCTGAAGGACTCAGTTCTGTTCCTTGTCACTGATCACTGCAAAAATCATACATCAAGTTCACTGTTTTAAAAATTTGTTTATAATCTACAGCTGACACCCTTAGGAAAAGCTTCTAGCTTAAGATTTTTCTTAAAGATTTTCTGCAACTTCATTTATACAAGGAAGAATGTATCATATGGGGGTAGCTAGAAGACTAATTTTGAAACAGATGCACAAGCTTTTTTACCTGTGCACCAAGTTAAATAAAATGTAGCCCCTATAGCCCCTGCCCACTCACAGAAGTGGACAAAAGTCTCTCCAGCTAAAAAGCCTTCTCCTTGAGCACTGAAATGAAAGGGAGCAGCAATGCTCTATTTTCCTTCAGCAGTCACAGAGGAATTCTGTTTTTTCTTTCCTTTTGATCTGAGGATAGGGACAGGTGAACAGAATTTTCCTTCAGAACATATCACTGATTGCACAAAGCCTGCATATACTGCCAAGTGGCTGCCAGGATTTGTACCAGCTGTAGACTGTGAAGTCAAAGGTGGGTTTTTTAATAGTGCACAGATAATACTCTCACTGCAGCCCCTAAAACACCTCCCGTGAATTCTAGTGGTACAATTAATCCAATTAAGACAGCTGCAAAGGTCCATGATTTAAAAAAAAAGCTGAGAAACTTGCCTGGATGAAGTAATAGAGAGATTTTCCATATTTCCTCTTGAATTCACTCTTGATTTTCAGCATGTCGACCTCGCAGCGGGAGACCATGATCCTGATCAGCACCTTGTCACGGGTTCCCTTGCCCTGCAAGGAGACACACACTGAGAACTGCTAGAGCTGAAAGGCATAAAGAGCCACTGTATCTAATGGTGAGACAGCAAATACAGGCAACCAAGATGTAAAAATAAGGGTTATAGTGAATTAAATCTTCTAACTAAGGTCATTATGATGACCCAGAAATCTGAGCAGGGATGTACCTTTCTCATCAGCAGTGGCTGCCCAACCTCCAGGCACAAGCCCAGCTTAGACTGTAAGCGGCAGTTTTGGTTCACCAGGAGCTCTTCCTGGTGTTGCCTAATGCCAGTCACCAAACATTTCTCTATCATCCCTTTTCTTGAGGAAATGTTTTGAGGCAAATTTAGTGTCTTATTTTGGCACTTCAGGAAACAGATTTTTCTGCTATCAGCTCTTGGTTACTTGCAACAGATGTGTCTAACTTTGCTAGCTGTAATCAACTGATCTAATACTGGTCATTACTTTGAGCCCTTCCCTGTATTTCCCTGTACCAGATGAACCTGAACAGAAGATCCAGGTTCATGACTGTTAAAGAATGCCTTTGGACAATATTAAGCGTTAATTTATTCACATACCAGTCATACATCATAGGAATGAAAGTGTCTAAGGAATAAAAATTTGACAGAACAATGACAAAAACATAGTAGAAAGAAAGAGCAGTCTTCCCTACCTTCATGGAATCATACAGCCTGTCTGCAAAATACAGCTGCTTGTTCTGAATGCACTGGACTGAAGGGAGAGAGAAGAATAGTTAAATGTCCTGCCCATACACAGAATGCAACCATTTTAAAGATATGATAAGAAGTCAAAATAAGGTTTTCAGGACAAGTTCCTCCAAAAGAGGATATGAAGAAATTATTTTTATTGAAGTTGTTCTTTACAAGTTGCTTGGCTTAGCCTGTGACTGAACCACAAATGCTCACATTCTGAGAAGGTATTTCCCTCCACGGCTGGTACCATTTCAGTGCTAAGCCTCCTCCACCCTTCCTTCTTCACTTCTCTAAGCAGCCTCTCTTCTGGAAACACTCCTTGTATGCTAATCCATAGGAAACCTCCCTTTGGAGGCTGAGCTCTGTTTATATCCATTTGCATGCAGAGCTCCCAGCTCACCCTTAGTCTGAAATGGGTTTTCCTCTTAGAGAACTCCCTCTCAGACATGGTGACATCCTTGTCATCTCCATCCCATGGCACAGTGCCAGCCTTGCACCCTCCTCCCCTCTGCAGAGAATTCAGTGCCAAACCAGCTCCTCCACAGCCCCTGTGACCCCTCACTGCCTGCCTGTCTTCTCTCTCACACACTCTGCTCTTTCTCCAGCCCATGTTGCTACTGAATACTTCCTGTGCTCAGCTAGAGTTTCAACCTTTTTGTTTGCTTGGGGAAAGAAACATTAAACCTTTGTATCACATAGAAGTGGAACTAAGAGCAGATCACAACACACAGGGATTTATTTTAATCTAAAAAGCGAAGTTTATATTTTGCAAAGGGCAAAAATCAGCCACTTCTCAGTACCTGCAATATCCTAAAACACACTAGTGGATGCAATAACACCAGCACATCCAGTTTATTTCTCATGCAGCAGGTGAAGCTGGGCTCTCTCCTTATTTCCATGCAAGAGCATGGAAAGGATCCTATATAAACACAATCTTTATTTCAGGGTAACTCACCAAGATTAAGAAAGGCATTCTCCAGGTCTCCCTTGACCTCCTTCTTGATGCTCTCCAACATATCATATGGGCTGTAGCTCTTGTACCTGTCAAACACTGGCACAAGGGAGAAAATAGGTGAGACCAAAACCAGACCAGGAACTGGCAGAAATAACCACCAGAGGCAAGAACAGAGACAGCAACACAGAGACAGCAACACAGAGACACCTAATTAAAAAATATCTACACAAGTCCTGCTGAGAGCATCTTAAATACAGCCCATGTTTGTCAGCTCACAGTAAAGGTCCCATGGCCTTTCTGTTTTCCTTGAACATCTCCATAATCTGGAAAAATACCACTTTAATCCTGTACTAGTATTTTTTGAAACAATAGTGATTTAGCTCTCAAAGAGCCTTCAAATGGCTTTTCCCATGTGCTGCTTTCAGCAATATCAGAGCAGCTTTTGAGAGTCTTCACTGGCAGATTTAAACACATGACATAGCTAAGCTACCCTGGCAGAGAGCAAAGGGCTAAAGGACTTCTCAAGGTCTCTTGCAACCATGTTTTCCAGACCTGTAATATTTTTATTTTCAGTGTATGTGACATATAATTGAGCATTGTTATGCCTGTGTAAAAGAGAGCTGTACACATATTCAAAATGTGAGATTAAGAAATAAGAAATAAGTTTATTTTTTGAAATAATTAGCATCGTCGACATTAATTAAGATTTATGACATCTGCTATGTTTTACGAGTGCTTTCAATCATATCTGGGACAAAATAGTTCCCATTTTGTTGTAACTTTCTCTTACAGGGAAAAGAAATAAATGTGTCTCTTGCATAGTACCTTTCTGCAGGTGAGGGACACTTCTTTCAGTCATAATGTTGATCCATTTGGGGACATCAGTTCCCTTCCTCTTCACACCAGCATCATAGAGGTCCTGGGGTGAGAATGAAAAGCAAAATCATGAAAATCAGGAGTTACACAAGAAGCCATTGCAGATGTAAATAATTTCCTTACTGTAAAAACAAGCCCTACAGGAACCTTGTCTGTGGGAGAAACAAGTGGCTGGGGAGGTCACCAGGACAACATCTATGGATCTAATCTGAAACCAAGACTTGGTATTTACCTCTGTTTACAGGTTTACTCTGTATTTAGTTCTGTTTCCCTCAGAACTGCTCTTGACAGACACAGAATAACAAAGAAGCATCAGAAGCCACTGGATTCATTGCAATGTCCATGTTTGTTTTTGTTAAAGGCTCTCTCTCTCCCCATGTGCCTGAAGGAAATACCAGAGAGTTCCTGCACAGGCACTGGTGGGTTGGCAGCCTGTGAAAACTGGTAACTGAAGGTATCAGGATTGCAGGTGGCAGATACACTGGTGCCAGGCACACAGTGCTGTGCAGGACAATCTGAAACACTCACCCCCCTGCCACAAATGCTCTCCACTGCCACAGCATTTGCATGTCCAATGTCCCCCTGAGCTTGAGCAACTGGAGGTATTTAACGCACTTACCCTGGCATCTTGGTCAATCAGCTCATAATCGATCACAGAGGTATCTTCACACCTTTTGCCCTTCAGACAAGGAGAGCAGAGTTAAGCAGAGGTTTCAGAGGAAGTAAGCAGTTTGCTATGGGCATATTCCTTTCTTTTTGGTTTTCTTTAGATCAGATTTGCTAAATGAGTAACTGTAAGCTCCAGTCCCACTGGGAAGCTGCTGCTATCAATGCTGCATTTCTGCCAAAATACTTTGCCCTTCAACATTTGAGTTATTTTTTTCCCCAAAACTTGGTGAAAATACAGGGAATATTAGGAGTGAGTCAGAAAACCAGTTACCAAAGTGCAGGCACACCAGGAAATGTCGGAAAACAAGAGCAGACCTACCCTGGCCAGGGCAACCATGAGCTTGCGGAAGTCACCGGATGTGTCTGACACAATGTCCTTTTCCAGCTCTGTCTTGTACACTAGAAAACACACAATTCTTTTCAAGTCCTACAAATACACCTTTACAAAGAAGACAGCTGCTAATTACTGTGTTTATGCACACAAACAGGCAGTTACAGCCTAGGTCACATGTGGAAGAGGATACAAACAAATGCAAACTTGCCTACATCAAACCCAACACTGCCACCAGCCAGGAAAGCAGACCAGGAAAACCTGAGACTATTAAAATGAGGGGAATATTGTTTTAAGACCAATCTCCTGCTGGATCACTCTTAGCTCCCAATTAACCTTTGCTTGTTTGACAAACATAGCTGTCAGGCCTTCTCATCTCGTGGGTTTATGACTGGGCCACTGCAATTACAAGTTGAATGCAGGAGACAAAAGCCTTTATCACAGAATCACAGGAAGGCTCTGTGTGACTCTGGTCTGGTGTCTAAACACTTCCATTGCTTGCCAAGTGGTCATACTTTATACTGCTACAAAATGACAGTCTCTTTTTTTTCAACAGCAACCTCATGCCCAGCAGTGACATTCCCTTTGCCTGTACCTGTTATTTGACAGTGGCCCTTATGAGTCCAGTGGCTTTGCTGATCCTTGGGGACTCAGTCACACCTTGGCAGCACCGCCTGGCACCTGCTGTGCTTTGGCACACAGGGCTTTGCCACAGCCCAGCCTGTTTGTGCTGAAGCTCAGCTGGAAACTCAGGCAAACAACAGGAGAGCTGCACTCCTGAATAAACCCACGTGAAAATACAAGGAATATGACAGGACAAGTACTGTTACTGAGGATGGATCTTGGATCACTCATATCTGCTTATGATTAACCATGAACTTTAGCTTCAATCTCATAACATAATTTAGAAAATTTGAAAAAGAGAATATGTGCTTTTATGAAGTTTTATTTCATGTCTTTTATGGCAGATCTACCCAACCAGCTTACAAGAAGCTTCAGCAGATTTCAGATTCAACCTATTTATTACAGAAGTCATCCTAGAATCCATGAATCCAACATCATCATTTCTGTCACCATGCACAGAATGCAGGTAGCTTATAAAAAACACTCATTGAGACAACTTGCACAAGTAGTAAATATTCTCTAATCTGCTACTAAGAAACAAGATGGAACTACATCAAACACACACAGAGATACCCAGGACACCAGCACAACACAGTAACCTTTGTCCAGCTGCCAGAGGCTCAGAGCAGTTTTGAGCAAGCTTTCTAATAATGACCCACTGAGAGGAACTCATCCAAGTAACTTAGTGTAAAAACACAGTACATGGACACTTTCAGAGTGAACTTACTTTCCCTGTAGACTCTGTTAATCTCATAAAGCTCCTGATTTGTTCGTGAGCAGATGATTTCAATGAGTGTGTCTTCATCCGTTCCCAGGCCCTGCAACACACCCAAGGTCCAGTCAGGAGTCAGAAAGGAACACACATGCTTACATGGTTTCAAAACATTTTACAGACATCTTCTCTCCCACTCCAACAGTTTCACAGCCATTCAGGGGTATTTTTTGCCAGCTGCTCCTGAGAAACAATTGATGGAACATTTTTAGTAGCCAAATACTCCTCCAGCAGCTTTGAGATCCTGCAGATGTTATCTCTGTGTCTAACCTGCTGTGAGAGTCAAACACTTGGTGGCCTCCCAGCCAGCACAACTGGATAAGACCAGCTTATCATGGCCTGTGTGTGATTGTTTTCTGCCCACTGGGAGCACAGGAGGGAAATCTGGCTTTAAATCCTGTTAGGATGCTGGTTTGTTAAGCCCATCTGTAAGAGAATGTCATTTGTATGTGGCAAAAGTGGACATAATTTCCACAGGACTCCAAGAGGAGTAACATCATGGGAAAAGCTCTCATGCTGCAGCCTTGGACATGTGGAAAATGGAGGTAATTATGTGGAAAACTACCCTGTGGATAAAGTGTCTCAGTTGAAAGGAGAAGAGAGTGGGATAAACAAACAAACAACCCACCAAAACCAAACCAACAAAACAAAAACCTAACAAAACAAAAGAAAAAATAGTAAACCCAAGAAATTTTATAAAAATGGGTTAAAGCTAAGAAAACTAGGAAAGTTTGCCACAAAATAGTTCTAACAGGTATCTGGTGAAGAAATGAAGGCTAACAAAATGTATTATTTTCTAAATGATTTAAAGTATTTTGCAAGAATGTGCAAGAGAAAAGAACAATTAACTCCTCAATGACAACTTGCTTTACCCAACTCTAATGCCCATGTCAGATCTTAAAATGCTCTTATGTATCAAGCCAAACTTAAGCTCAGGCAAACTCAGAGCATGACAGTAGGTGCTTGGGAGTTGGGAATAGCAATCCCTGGAGAGAAGAAAATAGGCTACAGTTGTGGCTACTCTGAGGAAATTGCTTGGTCTTTGGGCTGTAAATACAACGTGACTGGTATGTAGTCATCCTAAATATCATATATCAGGTGTTAGACATTAAAAAAAAAACCCTCCCAAACCCCAAACCACTGAGATGATGGATCCACAAGTGATGGATAACTTGTACTAAAACCAGGAGAGGGCAGCAGCTGATTACTCAGACAAGGGGCTTGGCCCACAGTGCCAGAGTTACCACGTGGGTTGGGGGGTTGAGGTTTAAGGGGGTTTTTGGGAGTTGGTGTGTGTACTGTGTGTTTATGCAGTGGAAGGGGTGGTTTTGTTTTCTTCATTGTCTTCTAATCATCTGGAGAAGGTACTCACTTGGGGGTTTGTCATGTTCTGAATTTCTACAGTCATATCTCAGTACTAATGTTTAATTATTTAAATTTAAAATTATTTTAATTATTTAAAAAAGAATAACCTGATCAAGAACATTCAGAATTCAAGGGGTGATTATAACTACAAGTTCCCAACCCTCAGTTTGCTGACAAAGGTGAAGGTACTGGCATGAGCACCTCTGCAGCCCTGTTTCAGTGGTCCACAGAGCAGGGATTTCTGAGCCAGCAATCTGTGCCACACCTGCCTGTGGCTGGAGGGGGGGAATACAGAGGCTCTTTCTCCAAAACTCTTTCTCCAAAGCCTTCCTTTGATGCCCCTCTCCTCGTGTTCTACACAGGGGCAGGTCTGGGACAGGATGTTCTTTCAAGATCAGCGATAAAATAACCCAGTAACTGGAAACTGCTGTTTCAGCCTATAAATGCTAGCAGAGGGTTTAATGCTGCTCCAACAGCTGCTCTCTTAATGCTTTCTGTTCTGGGAACCTGTATATTGTTTCTAGGAGCAGTCAGCAAAGCAGCAACCAGCCAGAGCAGCCTATCAGCTACTCCTGAGCTGACAAGAATCATCTTTGCCTTAGAGAGAGGATTTCATGAGCAGTTTAAAAACCGTATGGTTCCAGAATTTCTCTCAATTTGATGCCTTGCAGTTGGACACTTAAGCTGTGGCACTAAAGAAAAATAATAATCAGTGGACATGTTTGAAAACTGCAGCCTTGGATATGAAGTCCATACTCATTTTTGAGGCAGACATCAGACTAAGAACCTTAAATATCAAAGCTTATTTACCTTCATGGCAGCTTTCAACTCAGAGGCATCATACTGTGCTGGTGTCTTCAGCAGGCCCAGGATCACTGCCTCCAAATGACCTGACAGAGCAGACTTGAGTGCTGCAGAAAGTTCCTGTAAAAATGGAGGGACAATGGAAGAAAAAAAATTAAAGCTCATTTCTGATCTCCGGAGAATTTAACCTGCAGTGCTTTAAGTCTCCAAGACTGCAACAGTGTTTCTTACACAATTGACAAGGAAACAGAACATAAAGAGCTTGCCTTCTGGGAAAGCCTAAGAAAGAAATTAGGGCAAAGGAGTTTTTTCTAATCCTCTGAAAATAAGAAGAAAGGCACCAGTGGCTGACAAAGTGTTGGGAAGCTCAGTGCAGACACATCTGAGCAGCTTCGCCCCAGTCCTGCAGCACTGAGGCTTTGTTGGAACTAATAAGCACAGATGGAGCTGAGTTGGACTCCCTGTGGTCACTGCTCCTCCATCACACTCCCAGAGTTTTCCCAGTGGCACTGTATTATTTGTGAGGTTTTATCTATTATCCAGCCCTTTACTAGCTTAGGCATTGGAAAACTGACTGCACAGTTATTCCACTGTAAGGCCCAGTTCCCCAACAGCTTAGCTGAAGAGAAACAAATCATCCCTGAGCACAGAAAACTGATCCCTGTCTTCAAGGAAACTCTCAGAAGATGGTAGCCAAAATCCCTACTGTTGCTGTCAGTCACTCCTGGAGAAAGAAACAGCCAGGTATGTTCACTCACAGGATGCAGGCAAACCTGCAGCAAAGAAACCCAGAGGCCACCTCCTCTGATGGGTTTCAGATGCAACTGGAAGAATTCTAATTATCAGCTTCACTGTGGTGTATGTTACAAAGGTGGAATCCCTGGGGTCAAGCCTGAGGTTCACCCAGATCCAAGTATTCCCTAAGCTGAAGTTAAATCTGTAGGACTCAAGGGAATTGCTGCATTTCAGTTGCTGGTTTCCCCACTAACAATTAGTGAGCTGGAGAGAAGGGGAACAGGAGAAGAGAAAGTGACCTCAGCTGAACTGCAGAGAAGTTTGTGCCAGAGAGATAAAGAGCCAAGGCATTTAGTTCACTTCGAGAGTCACCCATTTAATCCAGGACACTAATCTATGCTGAGACTGAGTGGGAGGACAAGGGAGGGAATGGGGCATGGGGCACCCACCTGCTTTAGCCTGAGAAACATTTTAATACAACAGCTGGACACAATGCCCTGACCTTTATTTGTGTGAAAAGAGGTTCTTCAGACATAAGCTGAAAACAGCAAAGACACCACATATCTCTGTAATAAATTTTAGGGAACCAGTTGCCATAGCACAAGTCCTATGGGGAGAGGCTGAGGGAGCTGGGGGTGTTTGTGCTGGAGAAGAGGAGGCTGAGAGGTGACCTCAGCACTGTCTGGAAGTGCCTGAAGGGAAGTTGTGGCCAGGTGGGGGTTGGTCTCTTCTCCCAGGCACTCAGCAATAGGACAAGGGGGCACGGGGGGCTCAAGCTCTGCCAGGGGAAATTGAAGTTGGAGAGCAGAAAAAAGTTCTTTGCAGAGAGAGTGCTCAGGCATTGGAATGGGCTGCCCAGAGAGGGGGTGGATTCCCCATCCCTGGAGATTTTTAAATGCAGATTGGATGTGGCACTGGGTGCCATGGTCTAGTTAATGGACTGGAGTTGGCCCAAGGTTTGGACTTGATGATCTCGGAGGTCTTTTCCAACCCGATCGATTCTATGATTCTATGAAAAGTTGTGGCTGCTCCATCCCTGGAAGTGTTCCAAAGGCCAGGCTGGATGGGGCTGGTCCAGAGGACAGTGTCCATCTGGGGAGCCCAAGATCCCTTCCACCCCAAACCATTTGATCATATAATAAAATAACTGCAAATAAACACTTCAAACTGAACCAAGCACCTGCCCTCATATCAGCAGGCTTGTGGAGGAATAAAGTCTTCTCCTCCTGCCAGTAAAGCAGTCTCCACCCTGCCATTCTTTGCCACAGCTGAGAGTGCTCTGAGGGAGAGGCAGAAAGCAGGAACTGACAGATACCCATTATTCATAAATGGCAAAAAGAAAATGTTTTCTAAGTGTCCCAGGTGAGCATCTGGATATCAGCAGTTCATTTCAGAGTCAGGGATCACTGGTGGCAGCCAGAACAGACTGGACACATATGAAGACACACATACAGAATGCCCAGTCTGCACTAGGAATGGGGGGAGATTCCTCAGGCTTACCAAGTGTTTCCATCAGACACTGCTCAGCAAAAAGGAATTAAAAGAGAGGTAGATATGTGACATTTAAAAATTATGGATAGATCCTGTAATAGACAAAACAAGCAGCCTAGAACAACACAAGACATTGACAACAAAAACTGCACAAGTGAGTGGCAAAGAAAACCCTGAGACACTGTCCCTGGAAGAGATACCTACTTGTCTTTTCATATCCCACTGTCTCCTCTCATGTTTATCTCTCCCAGTGGTTTTTACAGCAAATTCCCATTGTTTCTACAGACTGGTTTATTCTTTGGCACTTGCTAAACTTGATAATTCAGTTTGCTCTTGGGTTGCAGCAAGGAAAAAAGGCAAGAGAGAAACAGATGAAAAAAGTTGCAGATTTTCTTGACTGTGCACTTTTGTGGTCATGCAAAACCTTTCTCAAAGCTTTAAGTGACACACTGCACAAGCAGGGTGCACTCTGTGCAGGGTTCTCCCAGTGCCCAGGGGAATGATGGCTGGGTGCAGAGCTGGGCACACATGCATGTGTCCAACCTGGGTGTGCCCTGCATGTGCCCACACCAGTCATGCATCAAAGTTGGTGAACTCCCAAAATTTAACTCTACATTTACATTTGGGTTCAGATGAGTATTCTGGGCTGCTATTGGAGGACTATCATTTGGGGTCTGGCAAACCTGAAAGAGATACAGTCATCAAAATCTGAACTCTGTACAAGTTTCCTCTTCATCTTGGGCATGAAACTTCAATTATGGTAAGATCCCAAAACTTCAAAAGAGAAGAGCTCTTGCCTTCCAGACAGCCAGACTCATTCTGCAGAACTCTGCACACATTTTACAGATTTCTCTCCATCACTAGATCAGTACCTAAGGTATTTCTGACAGGATAATGGTTAGTGACAGTTCAACTCATCATATTGCTCTGTTCACATCTGCAGAGCTCGAAGCAGAACTGACTGCAGTCTTTCCTCAGCTAAGCCAGCTCTGGACAGAAACAGAATACTTTCCTTATTTTCCTCAACAAAACAAACAAAAACCCCCCCAAACACCCCCCTCCAAAAAAAACCCACCCAAAACAAACCCCCAAACAAACAAAAATTAATCCCCTTAAGCATCTCCCTTTCATCTTTTCCTTCAAATGGAGGCATTCCATGCCAACAACTCTTCAGTACTGTTTAGCACATTTCACCAGGGAATCCTGTGGCTCCCAGTGTGATTTCTGGAGGTGCTGGGAAACCACTGCCTGCAACAGATTCAGTCCCAGCTGTGCATATTCAACACCAGTCCTAAACACGGGCAAAGTAAATGCAACTTTAATTTCGGTGAAAACATAACCCTGAAAAATCGAACTGTACACAAGAAAAAGATGCAATGATTATTATCTGTTTCTATTTGCCTACCTTTTTGGTTCTCCTCTGATAGGCAAAAGCAATGTCCTGCCTCTGCTCGTTGCTGCGGTTGGTCAGGATGTTGATGATGGTCACCTCGTCCACACCTGCAGAGATGGAAGGCACAGAGTTAGAGAAGCTCTTTGTTCCTGCTCTCTCTGCACCCAGATGTTCTCTGACACTCCCAGCACAGCACATGTGCTGTCTGGAGCAGAGCTCACCACTCTGCTTAGTATTTGTCATGTCCTGGCCTTGGAGAAAGCACAACCAGTGACAGCCCAGGCTCTGGAATGGAGGCAGATCGTGGTGAACACAGGCATGAACACACCTCAAAGTCTGTTTTGTGACCAGCTTTGCTACTCTGACGTCTGCCTCACTTGGGAGTCTGTGGACCTGTGCTCAGGCACTCAGAATTCTGAAAAAAGTCAGTCAAGAGCACAGACTTTAAAACTGACATGAACTTGCACTTACTAAATAAAGCCTGTCCTGTCATTTCAGTGGAGTGTTTTCAATTAAGACTTCTTAATAAAGAGTTATGTTTTCTATTTAACCCGTTTACTCCCTCATTTCCAACATAAAAATGGGAAATTAAAAGTGTGTTTCATTCTCTCAGAAGCTCTGAGGCTCAGAATTCAGAAAGTTCTTTTGAAATCACCACTGAGAGGTCCATGCTGAGCTGTAACCAGCATGCTCAGAGGACTTGGATGCTCAAACTGCCAACTCATCTTTGAAACGAGTGAACTGCATATCAGTGAAGGTTTGGTTTCCAGAGCAGCATTCCAAATCCATGCACTTCAATGAACTGCAGGCTGAATGCAGGGAGAGCACTGAGATTTATTTTAAGTTGAAAGCCAAAGGATGCATCCAGGGTTAGATACTCTGCTGACAGCAGAACCCAATGCTCACCACAGCGTTACATCCTCGAGGGTCATCACTGCAGGTCAATGCATGCACAGAAAAAGCTTTGCTGTTGCAAGGGAGGCAGGACTTCCAAATGTTGGTTCCTAGACACTGCTACTTGGCACTCCATGTTCCTTCACTGCAGCAAGCATCTTGTGACTTTTCCACTTGCTCCTCCCTCTGTTACCAACTTGCACTTCAGATTCCCACTCATTTTCCCCACTTCACTTGCTGTTTTTAGACTGGATTCTCCCAAACCTGAATTCTTTGGGTTGGTAGTTCTCCCTCTGCTCACAATTCTCATCTGCAGCCTGGTCTTGGCAACTCAAGAGATACTCCAGAGCCTCATTGGATTGGAGGCTTCTTGAGATGAACCTGAAACATCTGACTTGCTCTGTATCCTGTGACAGGGCTCCAACCCCAGGGACATAAATCACCACCCCCTGCCATCATCAGTGTCTCTCCCCGTGCTCTCTACAACGGAAAAACCAAACAAGTTGTATGCATATTCCCTGAACTGAGCACTAAAATGATATTAAATACTTTCTCTTATTATGAGACCTTATAAAGCTGCTCTTGCAGGCAGTCAATCTCCATTACTCAAAGGAACATGCTAGAAATGCAAGCTCCCCTGCCACGAGATGAAACAGAAGACTTCTTAGGTAGCCAGGGGAAAAAAAGAGCTGGAGTAACAAATAGAAACAGCAGTGTGGCACATTTGTACACTGAAGGTATCTGAACACAGCTGAAAAGATCAGTCTGCCAGCTACATCTGCAGGAGGTGGTTGGAATTTCCAAAGGTCTGGGTGAGGACACACCAGCTTGTTCAAGGGAAATCTAATTTTTAATTTAATTTTCTAACCTCGTTTAAAACAGCAAACACAACTCTGTTTTGGAAGGACAACTATAAACTTTTTCTTAGAATGCTTTGCAAAAAGAAACAAGTGAAAGAACTTGAGTCCCCTTTCCCAGTTCTCCAGTGCACGTTTGTGCCCCTGTCACTGAGCTCAGCCCCCAGGTGAAATGCCCATTTGTACTCATGCACATTATTGCTTCACCAAAGCTGCGTGGATGTGCCACCCAAACACAGGTGGAGAACAGCAGCACAGCTGGAAGTGATGGTCAGACAACACCTTCGGACAGAAGGGTGAGCAGAGCTCATGAATGCAGGGTCAGAGGAGACACCTGGAGCAGCTCTCATGGTTACACTCAAACATCAAGCCAAACCCACAGCTATGCTGTGTAACCCTCTGCTTTGGGCTAGTTCCAGATGGGCTGGAAGGAGCTTAGAAGAGGCAAATTCTTTCTAGATACTGCATGTCTAACACTGCATATTCTCCTGCAACAGAAGGAAAAGGTGTAACTAGTCATCTTTTTTCTGGAGAGGTTTTGAAGCAAATAGCTCTAATCTAGAGGTCAGAACAAGCCCAGAGTTTCACCACAGGTCTCTCCATTTGAATAGTTTCTTTAACATTTGCACACAGATCACTACAAAAGATGATTTTTTGATTAAAAACCCAGGAAGCAGGGACTGGATCAGCAGCTACAGCAGGACTCAGATCCCTGCCAGAATCCAGCTACATTTATTTTCCCTAAGACCCAAAGCAACTTCACAGCAACTTAAAACAAAGAACTGCCACAGAGATTATCAAAATCAATCATATAAAACGTGAATCTTGCAAGAGGCCATCTAGGCCACAGCTGCACAGTCTAAAATTATGAGTCAAATCCTAAATTCCTTTCTCCCCCTTCACCACATTTTTCCTGCTGTAACCCTACATTCAGCTTGTGCTGAGCAGACCTACAGCAGTGCTCTGGCTCACACAGTTTGACCTGCAAATGGTGTCAAAAGGCCCTGGACAGCCTCATGTGTCTCAGTTACAAAGTCTGGGTTGCAAACATGCTGACTGTGTGTCAGCCAGAACCTCCTCCTGCACGTTTTCAAGTGTTCCCACTTCATGAAAGAAAACAAATTCTCCCAGCTCAGAAATAGCCACACACACACTGGGCCTTTCAGCTCTGGCAGGGCCACAGCATAACCCAATGTCTTACAGCTTTTTAATAAATACTACATTTAAACAATTCTTGGCATTCGAAAGAGGCAAAGGACATTTATCATATCCCAATTGTGATAAATTAGAAGGCCACAAATGACTGCAGCCAAGTTTCTATGCATGGAAACATGAGGTTTAGTCACTGCTCTGGCATGCAGGGGAAAGGGAGTCCCTGCAAGGCCCCCCTGGGAATGCTGTGCATGGACAGGATGCTGACTCACATCTGCTGAGGTGGGGCAGAGCAGCACAGCAGCTCTAACACTGCTCTTGGTTGGTCAGTAAAATCTTTGCACATTTCAGGGCCATGGAACAAATTTATTTCTAAATTTATTCTGGCTAGGCAGATTTTATCACTGGATTTCTATCAATGGGCAATGGAAAGAAAAATGCTGATTCGTAACAACTTCTCTTTTGAAGAGCCAGTCTGGTGCCTAGTTAAGATCACAGTGCTGTGGCTCAATCAGCACAAAGGAGGAAATGAACAAAACCAAAAGGATCAGATGGAGGTTTTGATTTTTTTTGGTTTAGAAGACACTGTATTTGAATTTCCCTGGGCCAAACCAACAGCACCAGCATTGCTCTGAGCACCATGGATGATGTGAGCAGTCAGGTAACTCTCTGGGACAAGGTGGGAACAGAGCTAACAAATTTTCTTTTTGCATGTGTTCATTCAGCTCATTTACTAGAAATCTACTCTCTTAAAACTTCATTTTCAAAGACAGCATGGACAGAATACCAGAAGCTGGTTCTGTCCTGACAGATCTTGGCACTACAGAGATCACCAGGGGCCAGGAGGGAATGGGATGGGGAGCAGCTGCCCCCAGATCAGCCCCTGGTACAAGCACAGCCCCAGCTCTGTCTGCCTGAGCTCATGATCTACAGTGTCTCATTTTCCTTGGAAAAAACCCTGATCCCACTGGAGTCAAAGGGGAAAATTTAGATAAAATGAGACAGTAATTTCAGCTCTGCTAGTTTGCTTTGCAAGATTCCAGCAAACCCAACCTTGTTGCCATGAGATATTTCTTCAGTGACACACTTAATACTTGGAATCTGTGACTGGTGCAGTTTGGTGGATTATTTGGCACCATCCTCCCTCACCAGCACACCAGCAGGTTTCCTCTACTTTCATTTCATAATATTAACAACTCTGCTAAAACGTTTGTAATGTTGAATATCCTACACCAAAAGAAGATACTTCTGTAGGACTGAATTCACCTTTTTGCACATGATCATTGTGTCACCAGTTTCTGGATAGAATGAATTTATTGTGGATCCAGAATGACTTTATTGTGGATCTATGTTCTAAGCTCTTTCCTACAACAAACCTGTGTTTGAATTCTGCCAGTCATGGGAAAAAAGGTATCCCAGGGGACCTCAATGCAAGTGGCTTAACTACTCACCACCTGATCTGACAAAATTTACCAAGTACTTGAGACACAGGGAGTCTCAGTGATAGGGAATGACTCAAACAAAAGAGAGACACTTCAGCAACTGTCTCTGCTAAAAGAACAATTAAAAGGAAAGCCAACATAAGCTCTGTTAGTGCTCTTGTGTTTAGTTTCTTCTGTTTAGGCTCAGGTATGTCAGAGAATCTGCTCACAGGGCACAACAGAGCTCTGTACAGCAATCAAACAGCCTCTTGTCCTACACAGCAAAAAGCCACCATGTACAAAGGACATGCCAAGGCTTGAGATGAATTCACCACAGAAACACTCAACAGCATAAAAATGGAACATGGCCATGACAATTCACTACCAAAGGAACAAGGCAGGACAGTAACAAGTTATTTCATTGTAAAACCTCCAGGCTGAACGACTCCTAACTGCAAACTGGTTTGATGTCACTTCAAGCCCTTCTTGCACACTCCCCTTTCTAGGCTGTTGGATTTATGTAACCCCCTGCACTTAATTCAGCTCCACTCAAAGCCCAGCAAAGGGCTGGACAGTGTATTTTATCCAGTATAGTTTTTGCAGATAGATCCAAGGCCCAGTAAACACATCACAGCATTTTCCACAGATCCTGCCCAGACAAATAGGTGGCTAACCAAGCTCTGAGGATTCATCTCAAGAGTGGGAATGAAGACTGAAATATTTAGGTATTGTGTAGAGCAGGACAGTCGACACTCTGCCCTAGATCGTTGCCCTAAACCAAACACACCTGTTGTTTAGGTAGTAAAATAAGTTTTACCCATTTTACACACAATCATTAAAATGGAGATTGATGACTCTGGTTCTTGGAGTTTCCACAACTGAGGAACAGCTGGATAATAATTCCTGTGGCCAAAGCTGCCTGCCCTGAGGGCACACACCATCCCTGCAGGCACTGTTTCTGTCAGGTACCCCCAGAGACAAGATCCCACAGGGTATCATTTCCTTACACTGCTACAAAGGACACAGTTGGAAAGGCTGTTTTGATGACTGAAATGCAGGTCCAGTAGAGCATGGACAGGCCTGGATTCCCAACACAAAGCAAAGCCATGCCTTCAGGTACCAGGAGTCCTTTATTCAGCAGAGAGTAAAGCCCCCAAACTGCTTGGTTCTTATGTGACTGTTTTCTGAAGTTGCACCTCAACCACAAACCAGCTCCCATGTATATTCATAACCTTAAAACAAAATGAACAAGTCAAATCACTCTCTACAATTCCATGATAAAAAATATGCAGCCCGTGAATGTTTCCCGGTTATTCATTCAGAGAGTTGAAAATCATCTCTCTAATGAAATGTTTCCATTTCTCTTAAAACCAAGCTCAGCAAACCCTTTATTTTTGCTGGAAGAAAGTGAAAAAGCAACATGAGCTTGACTTTCCTGACTGGAAAAGCTTCTGTACTGCCCAGGACATTGCAATTTCCTTTTGCAATAATTAACAGCCTGAGTGTTCCAGTGTGTAAAGTTGTACCCATCCTGTAAGTCTGATGGTATATTTGACAGGTTTAGATTTGCCCTACAATCAGAGCTGTAAAAAATTATTAAGTCCAGACAAAACTCCACATACCCACACAGCATCTTCTGCCAAACATGGCTGCATACAGGCCTCTCTCACAAGAGGATTTTTGAAAGTAAAAGCAAACCATAAATCATTCAAAATCAGAACTGAACCTACTTTAATAAGGTATTTCTCCAGTTAAATTAAGAAATCTTGTAAAAGGAATCCTCACTGCTCATTGGGGAGGGGAAATATTTCACATTATACAGCAAGTCACCCATGTGCTTTGTTGGCACTGATGGAAGACTTAGCGTTTCTTTCTGATGAGAAACTATTTGGCTTTTAGGTTCCTCCCTCTCCTGACATGCAGGGAGAAGATTTGAGCCCCACTCCACCCAGCTGTTGCCCTGTGGGCTGAGTGAAGTCTGGAGAGTGTGGCACAGCCTTGCTGTGTCCCAGAGCAGGACAAGGATCACAGCTCTGGGAGCACCAGCCAGGAATTACTTCAGGGTTGTGGTTCATCCTCCCTGCACTGTGGTAGTTTCAGGACAGCAGAAGGAGCCTCCCCACCAGCCTGGCTTAGAGCAGCAGAGGACTCTCACTTTGCCCTGCCCTTGAAATGCTGCAAACCCATCTCAGAAACCAGTTTCCAGGGCCTTCTTTGACCCCAAATTAATAGCAGATACATAAGCATTTTGTTCAAACCACCTCGTGCAGCTGTCTGGAGAGCTGAAAGGAAGAAGGAACGTCCATTCCAATAACCCAGAAGAAATCCTGGATTCAGAGCCTGTTCCCCACTCACTGCCACAAAAGCTGACACTTCATTCTCAGTGGCAGAAAAGTAGAAGAATTTGAAGTACTGATGAGTCAAGAGAGAAAAAGTGGACACTTTCAGTGATAACCTCAACAAGGTTTTTAAGGTTTGTAAACTGAGCTTGGCCGTGGCACTGAGTGCCATGATCTGGTAAAGGGACTGGAGTTGGCCCAAGGGTTGGACTTGCTGATCTGGGAGGTCTTTTCCAACCCAATAATTCTGTGATTCTATGATTCTAACCCATGGCTACAAACTGAAAAGCATATTCCAAGCTTGCTTTTACAGGGTTCAAAGTCTAACAAAGTCTAAATTTCATGAGTGAGGTCTGGAAAACCCAACACCTCCTAAAACAGGTATCCTTGAGTGAGGCTGTTAAACCTTTGGCCTTGAGACACAGTATTTTTGGCCTTGAGACACAGTATTTTTGGCCTTCAGACACAGTATTTTCCCTGTTCCTGCAGGCCAGCCCTCCGTGCTGGAGGCAGAGGGGCAGCCCCAGCCCCCCCGGGCTCACCCTTGGTCTTGATGGCGGTTTCCAGCGCGGCGGCATCGCGGTCGGCATCGAAGTTGGAGTAGGCCTTGACTGTGGCATAGGCACTGGGGGGCAGAGAGTGCTGTGGGGGAAAGGGGAAAAGGAATTCAGAGTTAAACTGTGGCATTGCTGCACTGAACAAAACACGTGGCTCTCAATTAACTGCTGTTCAGCCAAATGCTTAAATACCAAATTGTGAGATCTACTGAGAGCCACCAAACTCTGCTCTGTATTGTGCAGAAATCCACTGGCAGCCATGCTTGTTATAACACACAATATATACAAATAGATATATTTCTTGCAGCAAAACTCCACCATATTCCAAGTTTACTCACTAAACCCCAGTATTCCAAAATGTGGAGTTTTCTGGCTAGATCTGAAGGAAAATGACTGCAGAAAGCTAATTCAAAGAAAGTAAAACTCTGAAGTATTTTATATTTGAAGCCAACACTTAACTCTGGATTACAGGCTACAAACAATAATAAAAAAATAGAGGGAGATGGAAGATTAACAAGTGAGTCAGAACAACTTTTGTGCCCTATCTAATGCACTTTAAAGATAACACAAAATCTTTCTAAGCTTATAGTTCTAGAAAGCAGAAGTTACTCACAACCTCCTTTTGAAACTCTGCCTGAAGGTTTAAGCAGCACTAGGCTAACAAAACCAAATGACATTCCAAATTACCTCTGCTAAGAGTAAGAGGACTGGACTTGCAGGTAAGTTCACTTGGTAAACAGACACAACATTTTAGAAGTTACCAGATTTTATAAGCTGTTTATTATGGCCCCTCCTGTGGGTTGCAGCTTCACACAGAGGGACACCAGAACAGAGATTCAACTCTCCTCAGCTGCTGCAGTCTGAGCCAACAGTTTGGTTTATCACCTCCCAGGGGCAAGTTCAACTAAACCACAGATTTTCATACAAATAGGTGAGAAATAGGCACAAATCCCATTCTGCTGAGTTCAATTTAGAGACCTAAAGCTCTGGCAGAAAGGTGTAGTGACTCACACCTGAAATTGCCACAGCTGTTTCCTGAGAGAATGAACAACTAAGCTTTCTTGGAACTATCCCAAGAAACCTGTTTCTGTCCCCACCTCCAACAGAAGGCTGTGTTCATGAACAGGCCTAAGCTATCTTAATATCCCTGGAGAACAGTTTTACATGCAGGTTTTTAACAGGACAACTTTTATCTAAAGATTTCCGTGGTTTCTGACTACATTTGCCTCTCTCCTGAGGAGGTCACGCTGTCCTGCACAGAGTCCTCTGGCAGCAGCCACTGTGCCTTCTTGAGACAGTCTGTCCTGTGCTGTGGGGATGGGAAGTCAAAAAGGCACTGGTAAACTGAACCATTCTCTTTAGGCTCTTACCATCAGCTCAGTCCAGCAAAGCGGCCCCAGGCTGGCCCACAGCCACACCACAAAACACAGACCTGCCCTTCAGCAGACCAAGTTGGTAACAGAAACAGTGAATGGGATGTGTGAGGCAGCCCCAGAGGAACTCATATGCCTGAAGGATCCCCAAACCAATGCACAGCCCAACTCCTGGCACTGTTAATTACCCAGCACTCTGGAGAATCCGAAGCAAGTCACCTGGAGACCTCAGCAGAGGAGGGCACCTCTCCTTCCACCCAGCTCTAAGTATTTCCTGAGCGATTTGGAGAGTATTTTATGGTAAAGATGACATCCCACACTAACAAAATGCACTATATTTGCAATTGCTAGCCACCTTTGACTCTGTCCCTCCACCCAAGGCATGCAGGAAGTTAGATTGTTTCCCTGACACGGGTTCTCTCAGGGTGGTTGCCTGTGAAGAACTGCTATTTAAATTCCAGACAGTGGGCTCAAACTCCTCTGGTACACTACAGTACCACAGTACCAGTACTGGATGTTTTCACACAAGAGCTTTCCCCACTGATTTTGCATTTAGTTCAAAACAACATTCTCTATGATGTGGCAGTAAAAGTCCAGCTAATCAGTAACTGAGCCACAGTCTGGGCCAAACCAAAGCACAGAATGTTTTCTCCCTGAGCATGGTGTGCCTCAGAGATCCTCCAACTGTTCTGTGTCCTCTGGGCTTGACAAATTTAATCCTACTGGGAAGGATAAAGCTTGATGGGAAAGCAAATAGCACTAATAGGAAAGCTGAAGAGGCTTCATTTCTTCTAAAAACACCAGGACTCTTTCACAATACCAAGATCTCAGTACTCTGAGACTCTTTCTGTCCTATGGGGGACAGATGCAGAAAGTGCAGGCTCAGACCAGCCTCAGCTCAACTCCACCCTCTCCTTAAAGGAAGGAAACCTGAGGCAAGAGGGCCAGTTCCTTCACCCTGAACCAAACCAATCTCTGTCCCAGTGATGCAGAGCACACAAGTTCCTTATTGCACAGGACAGGACTTGGGTTCAGCCACCACCATTCTATACCCTCAAGGCTAAACCCTTGATTTTTAAAGAGAGAAATGGGTGGTCAAATGCTGTGTTTAATGTCAGTTGACCTGCTGGATCGTTGCTTGGGGGAACTGGTCAGATGCTTTATACAAGCCAGCTACTCAGTAATTCTGGCTTCCAACTCAGACCTGCAGAACAAACAGCTGCCTGATGCTTCTTACACTCTGGGCCAGGGTTTCTGATGGAAATGCTGGCATGGAACAGTTTCAAATTTGATTCTTCCAACTACTTGCAAGCATTAAGGAAGAAACATTTCTGCCCTTGAGAATAGATTGCTTAAATATTATTCTGAAAGTAATTCTCCATGCAACACACACAGCCAAGAAAGCAGAAGACTTGGCTGCCTTTGCAGTACAAAACCAGTTCTGCCACTTACCTACAGTGCACTGGCCAGTTCTTTGCAGCAGCTCTTTCACAAACACTGTCTGGCACAATTCATTTCGCAACAAATAACAAAATCTGGCAAAAAAGTTTGCTTGTACTGAGCTCAGATCTGGAGTTACCAGCTATAGGTACAAGTACAGCAAGTTTATAAGCAACATGATGAAATAATGCACAGACAGGACTCTCTTCATCAGGGACAATCACAGCTCACAAATTCATGGCATGATATGCTGATACCACACTGGTGACCCACCATCTAATGTTGCAACTTAAGAAATCAAACAAAGACTGTGGCTTTCTGGCATTTCAGTAAAACAATAAACCAAGTGCAGCTGTGATGGAAAATACACAATCAAAACTAAAACATAAAACAAGTTTGAGAAAATAAGTTTTTTCAAGAGATAATTTGGTTTTGGTGATCACCATTACAGGAATAAGAGCCCCAATATTTTTATTCTTATCAAGTAATGTTCTCAATTTTTAATTAAAAAATAAACTCAGATGGTATGTGCAAAACCAAACATATTTCCATCTGCTCTTATCACCCTTAACTCACTTGTTCCTCATTAAATCCAGTCACCATATAACTGTCCTAAGGTTTACAGCTCTTTGTGGATGAAAAGTCATCACTGTTATGTCTTCAGTCAAGGAAAGTTTAAGTGGAAGCCACGTGTGGAATCCTGTGAACTGCACAGCTCAGTGCAATGGTTGGCACAGAGTCCCATAAAAGAAACAAGGTGTGACATTTAAGTAGAACAAACTTTTCTTGTTTAGACAATAATACTCACATCTCCTTCAAGGCTGAGCTTGCTTAAAATTTCATGAACAGTGGACATCTTGAAGGAATGCTGGAGGAAGAGAAAAAAAAAGACAAAGTAGATTTAAATATATTTACAGTTACATTTGGTCTTGGAACGCTGCAGTGCTTAAAGTGACACCATCCAAGGGATCTGCCAATCCCAAACCAGGAAGCAGATCTAGGAGTTTCCAAGCCACACCACACTAATAATGCAACTGTGGGAGGTCTTCATCCTATTGCACAATAAAAATTCCTTCAAGAAGCGTTTTAAATACTTAAACTTGGGAACTGGAGAACCCTCAGAAACAGAACAAACTGCCTGCCACTCCTACCAGGAAAATGGTGCAGAAACATTATAGACTGGTCCAGCTCAAGGCCAACAAGCAGTAGCATTTAAATCAGACACTCAGTCCCTGAGGTGCTCATGGAATACAGCGGAATTATTTAGTTTCATGCAGACATTTTACAAAATCATAACCCTGTTCGATCCTTAACCCTGGATTTTTTAAGTATAGCTCCTGTAAATCAAGAGAAGAGCAGAGAAATCATTACTTTTGGCAGGTATAGCAAGTGTTATAGATGCATCAACACAATTACACAGCTTTTGCAGTGTAACTGCTGTAATCACCCCTTTCCTCACTTAGAATACAGAGAGAAGCATTTCATCTTCTGAAAAAATCCAGGTTTAAGGAACTAAAGTAACTAAGTAACTAAAGCCACTTAACAAAAATGAAGATTTAAGGGGAAGAAGAATAAGACAGAGAACAAAAATCACAGTCATGCATCAATGTATTTGAGAACAAATCTTCTTCAGAGCAAAAATCCAACCCAGGCCTTTAAAGACAGGCTGCAGAATTTGCAATAAGCTGTTGGAACTATTAACCTTCCTGGTTACAGGGGATTGATACATTGCTGAGTTATGGAATTCTTGATGTTTACTCTTAATAAAAAGAAGAGCCCAAACAGTGAGACCTTTGCACTCTGACAGTATTTCAACCAAAACTAAAGATGAGCAACTGAAGTCCTTGGGTTGTCACAAAGAAAACACCAGTGAGAGCTGAAGCAAAGCAACTGCAGTATAATCTTTCACATTAAAAAAAAATAGAATCACTCAACAGCTTTTAGCAAGAGTGCTGTTTCTAAATCCATTAAAAACCACACTGAAACAGGCTTGTTGGAAAAAAACTTGGACAGAGTCCAGGAACTGGACCAACACACCCTCATGCACAGCTGGAATTGGGAGGTTCATATCACCAGCACACAACAAAGCCAGAGCAACCCTCTGCCCATCACAGAGAGCTGGCAAAGGGAGAATGGGAGGCTTTGCAAGAATCTTTGCAGAGAAAGTTCTTTACTCAGAGAACAAACACCTCTCTTGTCACATCCTGCTCTGTAAGGCACTCAGATCTGAGAACAGGCTCTCCCTGTTCTCTGATGGGCTGATTCTATCTGATGCAGTTTGGACAAGTTCTGGATGGGTTTGAGCAGGTAAACAGAAAACACTTGCACTGACTTGTTCTTCCTCACACTGGCAAAGAATCAAATTTTACCTTCCAGCTGTAAACCAATAATTCAATACCCCAAGGCAAGTTTCTACAACCAGTTTCTAAATCCACATTATGCAATTCTGAATCATATTCTACTAAAAGAAATGGCATGTTTTGACCTCAACCCCCACAGAAAGCCCTGGTTTGCAGATCTGTTATTACACTGGGCCAGCCTGTCTGCACCACCTTATCCCCATAACTGTTTGGTAACAGAAGAATGTGTGTTTAAAAGCAGCCCCATACCTCGATTCCCAGGGCAGCTCATATACATTGCAGCAGAAAACCCCCATGTGATCCATGGAAAACAGTTTCAGCTATGCACAAACAACTGCATTGCTCAACAAGCAAAGTTAGCATTTTAAGAAGCCCTTATTATACTAGACAGAGATTTGACCAAAGGGTGTTCCCAGGCATCTGAGCCAAGGAAACGGCATCCCTGGAATGAGGGAATGGAAACTCTTTCACTTGGAACACATTTGTGCTGGGTCTCCAAAAACTGGGGCAAGGCCTGTCAACAGAGGGGATGGGGAAGATCTGCAGTATCTGTTGTAAATGAAATAAGGACTCATAGTCAGTCATTTATATACAGTGCTAACCAAAAGTGCAGACAAGCCAGGCTTGTATCTCCCCAAATCACCCAATAAGGTTTAGCAAATCATTTAAAGCCACTATTTGGAGGAAAAAGATCAGCTTTAAAGGAAACAATTTCAAAACCCATTAAAACCACACTACCACAAACATGCTTTAACCATTCTCTTCCACAGACACTGCTAATAACACCTAGGATGTTCCACTCCAGGAAAAGTACTATGCATATACAAAATTAAGGACTTGTGCTTCTTCAAATCCAAATCATTCTTACTTCTGAGACTTTACAGAAAAATCTGTTGGGTTTTTGTTGGGTTTTTTTCGATCCAGGCAAACCATACCACATGTTAGCTAATGGGAATTACACTCCCTGGGGCAGCTTACAACAACCAGCTCCACCAACAGAAGGCACAGGGGGATGAATCCCCCAAGGGCACAGAGGTTCCAAGAATTTTCACTCTTAACCTGCTGGTCGGGGTTTGCACATCTCTGTGCAGACACAGCATATGAACACGAACATAAGAAGTAAAGCCAAACAGAACTAAATAAGCACATAACTCACTTCTGCCTGACTATCCTGCAATCACTTCTTTCAGTTAAAATACATGGCAACATTCCTTTGCTCTGCCTCCCCTCCTCTCTCTCGGAGGAGGAGGAAGTGGTGTCCAAGCTGACTCACAATCCAAGAGGCAGCGGCGAAATCTCAACAATTCTGCTCATGGCCAGGGCAGGGTGGGCGGGAGAGCCGCGCCCAGGCCTGGCTCAGCGAGCCTGATCCCGCTCAGGGCTCCGCGGGGGAGCGGACAGGCAAAGCTCGGCTTAACGCTGCCTGTCCGGCAACATCACCGGGCCGAGGGGTCCCCGTGCCCGCCGGCAGCACCCCCGGTCCAAAGGGGTCCCTCTGCCCGCTGGCAGCATCTCCGGTCCAAAGGGTTCCCTCTGCCCGCCCGGCAGCATCCCCAGGGTGAGGGGTCCCCGTGCCCGCCCGGCAGCACCCCCGGTCCAAAGGAGTCCCTGTGCCTGCCCAGCAGCATCCCCAGTCCAAAGGGGTCCCCGTGGCCGCTTGGCAGCACTCCCAGGGTGAGAGGTCCCTGTGCCTGCCCGGCAGCACTCCCAGGGTGAGGGGTCCCTGTGCCTGCCCGGCAGCACCCCCAGGGTGAGGGGTTCCCGTGCCCGGGCCAGAGCGCACCCGCAGCGGGGCCGCACCCGCACCTCGGGCAGCAGGGAAGGGGCCACCGCCCCGGGCTCGGGCGGGTCCCTCCAGCCCCGCCGGGTGAGCACCGCCCTCAGCGGCCGGCCCAGCCCGTTCTCCGCAAGGCTCCGCGCTGGAAAGTGAATTGACAGCACCACGGTCAATCCAGCCGAACCCTTGTGCAAATTAGCGAGCAGAAGAAATGAGTATCTGGGGAAGTTTGACTAAGTTTGGGACCGGTTCCTCTTTCCGAAGCGCGGCCGCCACACCCAGTGCCGGTGCGGGGCTCACGGAGCTCCCCGAGGGCAGCCCCGCCGTCCCACCCTGGGACCGAGCCCAGCGAAGTACCGTGGGCAGGGCCGGGGGCAGGGGGGCAAAGCGCGGCGGCGGGAGGGCAGCAGACACAGCATCCCCCGCAGGGCAGCCCCCGCAACCCGACCCTCCCTCCGTCCTGCCACAGCAGCCCCCGCAGGGCATTCCCCGCAGCCCGACCCTCGCTCCGCTCCTGCCACAGCATCCCCCGGAGGGCAGTCCCCACCCCGCTTCTTCCACAGCATCCCCCGCAGCCCGACCCCCGNGCGCTCCCGCCCCGCGTGCCCCCGGCGCGGCGCTGACTCACCGGCCGCGCCCGAGCGGGAGCGGGACCGGGGCGCGGTGGGCAAGGGCTGGGCAGGAGCGGCCTCTCCCTCCGTGTCCGCGGGGCCCTGTCCCCGGCCCGGGGTCTCCTGGCGCTGCGGAGGAGGCGCCGGGCAGCGCCTTGGGGTGCGGGGATCGGGGCTCAGCCCCGCTGCTCCAGCTGCCCGGGGGCCCCACACCTTCCAGCCGCGAGCTGCCGGTGCCCCCGGGGCAGGCGGCCCCCGTGCCCCACCCCGAGCCCTCTGCCCCGCGTTACTGGAACAGCAGGTGTTCTGCAGCCTGTGCTTGGGGTTCCCCCAGCCGCGGGGCTGGGGCGGTGCTCGGGCCCCGCCAGGCACAGCATCCGAGCCCCGGGTGTGCAGCGCCCGGCCCCGCTGGGCACTCCCTGACACAGCCACAACAGCTCCCCCTGAGCGGGGCTCACCCACGGCCACCACGAGCCCCTGAGCCCGCAGTCACGGCCATGCCCACCCCCCGGAGCAGTGCTCAGGGTTCCGTGCCAGCTGGGGAAGGCTCAGTGACGCCGGCCACAAGCCATAAACCCTAGTAGACCGAGACACGAGCACTGCTCTGCGGCTCACTGAATCATGGCCAGATAACCCCAACAGGCTACCACACCCAGCACAGGGGAGGAAATCAAAACTTCTGCCAGCCTGAGCAGTGAAAAAGACATTCCTGAAGCCCACATCTTACAGTGGTGACAAAAGCAAGATAAAGTCACGAAGTATTTGCAGATCTTCAGCTGGATCACCTGGGATGACCCACCCCAAAAGTGTGACCAATTTCCTGGTGATGGATCTCAAATACTTCAGAATAAAGGAAGCCCTCCCCATTCCCAATACATGCAGTTATTCCTGTAACTTCAGTGTGGTTTTCTTAAGCCCTCGCAGGGGAATAGATTTAGGTAGCCCTTTCAAGACTATGTTGTCACACAGTGGTTTTGATTCTGCACAGAAATATTTGTCTCTGGTAGAAGATTTTTTTGTAAGCATAGAGAGATGACATCTGGCAGATGCAGGGGGTAAAAAAGTTATAGGTTTATCCAGGTGCATAAAAACAGCAGGGGCAGAAGCTGGCAAACAGAACAGAGACAAGAACATGGGCTGACAGACAATGTAATTGCTGGGATGAGACAAGATCAGAGACACAAAAGGGAGAAATAAATATTATACTTGACTTCAAATATGGAAACAACAGAGTGGACACATAAGCTGGTCATTGCTGAAGGTAAAATAATGTTAATAGACCTTTTCTGGTTAACCAAAGTGACATGAAGGAGAGAGCCATAGGAAAAGGCACATCATGGAGCAGTGTACAGTCAGAGAACATTGGTGCCAGTATTGCATTAGTTTGACAAGTTAACTTTCTTTATGTCAAGGCCACTGTGGTTATTACTCTGTGTATTAATGAACCTGTCTTTCAAAATTAATTCCTGGTTATCCCAGTTCAACCACTGTCTGTCACTAACAGTTAAACTGATGATTTCCCCCTGCTTTTCAGATTTCTTAGGGAAAAAAAAATCCCTGACAACTTGGAAATGTGATTCACAGATCAAAAATAGTTTAAGTCCTGGAAGTAACAGCCATTCTGTACTGCAGTATTCACTAGGGGCTTTAAATAGGGAGAAGCTGCTGAGCAGAGGCCAGAGAGCCAATTTGCCTACTAATGGCTGCACAACCCCTCAGGGACAGTTTTTTTAACCCCCATCTCTTGTCAAACATTATTAAAACAAAAGCAGCAAGCCATAACTACAACATCCTCAGCCAAAGAAAGTGTTTTCACATATGCAATGTACTGCCAATGTGCAATACATATATTGTATTCTGGTATACAATCTGCTGAGTCACTGATTAATGAATTGAGGGAGGAACATGTTCAGTCTCTTAAATGAACATGCATTTACCTTTCAGTCCTCTACCTCAGCCTGTGCCAATGGCACTATGACTGCCATTTCCTGAGGAATAGGTTATTTTTTTAAGAATTCAGTATTTCTTAAAATATGAAGTGGCTCATCTACCAGCATTCATTTCAGCTAACTAGATCTTCATATGAAGAGTTTGCAAAAACTTAGATATCAAACAACGTATTATCCTTATAACCAACAGCTTCAGAAATGTTGTCTCTAACATCCAACGATCACCAGTTATTCAATCTCAGAATCACACATTCACTTCAGTTTAAAAGAGCAGCCTCTCTGAACTTCCAGAAACTTCAGGGACTGTTGAAGAGATTCCAACAGAAAAAAAGACTGCCAACAGAAAAAAAAGGGGAGCAACTACATTCAGAGTCATAAAAATACAACCATTATAGTCAAACATATTATGAATTCCCTCAACTGCTCTCTGATTTTGTAGGTCAACTGACATCAAAGGCACTTGCACCAGCTGGGGACTCTGAGTGGAATGAACAGCAGAAAACACATCCAGCCTTTTGGCAGAACAACCAACCATCCCCTAATAGCAAGGCCATGGATCCTGCCCATGGAAATATGATCTATTCTACATAGTTTTCAGAAAAACTCAGCAAACCCAGGGAGTTGAGGAAGGCAGCAGTCAGACTGTGCAAGGAGGAAAGCCTCCTCATATCTGCCAAACAGGGAAGGGAAATCAGTTCACAGGAAATTAGCAACCAAGTGCCTGAATCACTTTTTAAGATGAGATATAAGGTTGTGTATCACGTAGGTTATTTCTGAGGATTTGCCCAGTGCTTGGAGGGTTTGTACAGCACCTCCCACAAGGGCTGTCTGTGGTCCATGAGCACTGCTCCTGAGCACAGCACCAAAGTAACTCCTGGCAGCATTAGGCTGCATAAAAGGCTGGGACAGAGACTGCACTTAGCACAAGCTGTGTCTGCCTCACAGATGAGTTACTGGAAGAACATGCTTCAACAAGCCTGTAAGTAAGGCAGTGCCAAGAAAGGTTTTCAATTCATTTTTGCATTGCTTAGTCCCTGCACTCCCTTAAAATACCTGCAGAGAAGGTAATATTTCAAATAAGCAGCAACTCCCTCAGCTGCAATTACCTGTCTGTGACCCCTGGCTTCCTGCATGCTGACCACAGCAATCAGAGAACACTCTTCTCTTGATTGGAGCTCCACAGAGTCCTGAGGATGGAAAAACAAATAGAATTGTGCCAACTTCTCATTTTCCCTTCTGATTGTTCACTGATTAAGCTTCATCCTGTAATCTATGGACATGCTGCAGGCCCAGTTATTGCACCCTCTCAGACTTAGTGACAATATCATTGCTAACTCTACTATCCTTTTATTACTGTTTAGTATTGATACTAATTTAATCTCTTTTTCCCTCTCTTTTTCAATGTAATATACCATTGTTTTCTACCCCACAACACCTTTGATTTTTCCTGTCATCTTCTTATTATGTTATGTGCTTGAGTACTTAGTTTAAGTTCCCTTCTGCCCCAGACTTTATCTTTGCAGTAACATCTTTGCATATGGAGTTGCTCCAGCTGATTTTTCTCTCACTTCAGTCTGACTGATTTGCCCCTTCCTCTACACAGACAGAAAGCAGAGGTGCATTAACACTGCAGCTATGAAGGCCACAATTTTGTCAATATGTATTGCTTACTTAAACCTGTTTCTTCAGCTGACAAAAAGGGGGGAGGGATCAGGAGAAGGGATTTTCTGGGTTAGGTGTGGCTGAGCCTCTATGTACTGTTGCTCCCTGAATGTGTTATGTTGCAAGAGGACAACATAAATTCCATTCTGATTAGCACGTGGATCAGGCAGACCTCCAGGTGTTGGTTTTGAATCCTGGTTACCTGGTCTAATTTGGGAATTGCCATGATACAAACACACACAGATTCCTTATTAGCACTTAGAGTAATCACAGGTTACAAAGAAAGTTAAATATAACTTAAAAGTTATGCTAGTTGGGTTCCCAGGGTAACAAATTAGCAAGTTATTATGTCTGTGGCTACAGAAGAAAGAAGGAAGGACTCCTGCTCAGCACACCTAAGTAAAACTAAACACTGAAAGGGTTTAACTGGTTTTGGTGGGGAAATAGGGGTTGTGTTTTGGTTTGGCTCTTTTTTTTGGAGGGGGAAGCATGTGTTGCTCTAAGTACCACAGAACTGTGATCCCAAAGCCTGTTTTGGAAAAATAGGCTAAATACCAGAACACCAATGCCAACTCCTATGTAATGCAATACCAGAGAACCAGACATCTTGTTAGGTGCTCCACCTAACAGCCTAAGCCCTCAGATCAATTCTATTCTGTGCAACCTCATTCCTACACTACATGCACATTCCTGCACAAATGTTATTCTCCACTCAGAATTTCATTTACTTGAAATAATCCCTTTTAAAGAGCTAGACTTAATCTCTGGAATGATCCTGCGTGTTGGCCAGATCTCTGATGTTTTGTTATGTTTGTGTTCTACAAAGGAAGCATTGTAATAGGTAAGGAAGCTGGCATGGGTTGGTCTAGCCTGGCAGCAGAGGGGCTGTGTGCTTAGGAGCAGGTTCTCCACGTTAGACACTGCTCCCCTGGCCTGTGTGCCCTGCAGTGCCATGGTTTGCTGTGGGACCTTACCCTGCTGCCTTCTGACTGAGCAGGTCCTGTCTCTCCACTGTTAACTCTTCAGGGCAAAGATTAAGTATTGCATCTGCTAAAGAAAATGGTAAACAACATGCATTACTTCATCAAGATACAAGAACAAATTAGATTCATCATATTGTTTCCATTTTACCTTCACATGTTTCATACAAAGTCTGCATTACATGAAAGGTCACATAACCTTGGTTAAAGGGTGTCTGTTTTAGCAGTCACTGTGACAGGCAAAGACAGGGCACACAATGTCCTACAGTCACTTCCCATACAGAATCTCCAAGTGCCTCACACATACCAGAAGAGCCTCACAGCAAATGCTCTTCATAGCCATCTTCATCCATCTCTATCCCCTACCAGTTGGCTGCATCTTGCACTTGACTTCTAAAAGTTTCCTCTTACACTGGTTTCATCCTCACCTACTTCTCAGCTCTATATTTGCAAATTAATTTCTGCCTGCTGCTCAGCATCCCTCTTCTGAAACTATCATGCACATCTGACCATAACCTTAGCTTGAACTCTCACTTATTTTCAAAGATTCTCCTCCTCACCACTATAAATAACATCATCAGCCTCTTCCTTTTATCTCTCAATCTCAAGTACATCCTCCCACTCCAAGCCTATGGGCACAAGGAGTTTGCCCCCACAAAGAATCAGTTGCATGGGTGGCTGGGTATCCCAGATTAAGACCAGAGCACAGTAAAGTAAAATGAAGTTACAGTCAGAAACAAACTTCTTTAAATATTCACAAAAGCTAATAACATACAAAGCTGTCTGGGGCACACATAAGCCTAAATAAAATCACTACCAAAATCCATAAGGTTTAGGTCACTGTGGTGCAACCCATTGCACTGGCTGTCCACTGTTCACAGCAAACAACCTGGAATCGTCTCTGCTCTGTGAAGAGGCTCAGAAGGAAGCAAAGCCCTTTGTTACTCTCACCTGGCTGACACAGGTAGCAACATGGACCATCAGCCTCCATCAGCCTCCAGGCTTCTGCCCCTCCTGTCTGTTTGGGGCGTGCTAACCAGAGAAGCCACAGAGGTGACACAGATTCAGCGAGGAATATGCATCGTGAACAAATGCTAAACCAGCAATTCAGGTACGTGTGTAGCAAAAAACAGAAAAGGAACTGCTCTGGCACACATTCAGCATGAGCATTACTGGGCTCTGGAGCTCAATGCAATTTCTAACCCAAGCCCTGAATCACCAGCACTCTGGTTTTAGAGCTGCCTCGCAGAGCGATCATCTGGTGAGCGAGGAGAGGTCGCCTGGATACAAACATAAACAGAAACGAAACACTTGCCAAAGCCCTTGCATTGGTACTGGCGGTGTGAATAAACCCTGCGAGCTCACCCTGAATGAAACGGTGGCGGCCACAGAAACAAACAGTCACTATGTGTGTAACCAAGCCTGGGGCATTTCCCTGGGCCCGCGGGGATTTCCTGGTGGGGCTGCACAGTCTTTTAGTGCAAAGATCATGCAGTCTGAGACAAAAAAAGGACTGTAAAGCATTGTCAGATACTAAAGAATTCTGTTCTCAGATTATCAGCAACACCCTCATCACAGTTTAATGTACACTTAAGGTTGGAGAGTTGCAATTCCATCCAGACCTGGGCATCGTGCTGTCTTTAGCCCCATAACTAATCCTTTAAGTTGCCCTAACTAGTCCTTTAACATTAATAGGTTAAAAAGATTCATCTCAAGTCCAAACCCACTCTGCTGAGCTCAGCTTTCTCAGCAATATTAGCACAACGCTGCCAGCATAAACAGGCTACTTAAGAGAGATTTTAAGCCCATTTACATGTCCCAGTGCTTAAAAGGATCCCGGCTCTGTAAAGCTGCTCCCCAGACTAACACCACATGGAAAACACAGTAGGAAACACTACCAGGGCACGTAGGAGCCCCTGACATCATCCAGAACAGACCAGCATAAATAATCACTGCAGAGTTTGGCCTGTCTTGCCAAGGGCCAGAAACAGCTACAAAAGATGGAAGCTGCCAAAAGTCCTCAGGGATTTTTTACCTAGGAACAGCGTTAGAAGGTTTGATGCAAACCCAAGTCTGTTCTGCTTCATTGTTTCCCATCATTATGTGCTCTTTCCACTTTAGTGACTCATAACAAAAACAGTCCCATGGTTTGGATTAATCTCCTGGCCTCTGCCAAAGTACTGGGGAGGCTGTCACACCTTAAATATGTCCCTGAGAATCTTGGGGAATAATTCTGAAAGTTTCAAGGAATCCAATTAAGCACCACCTAAACCCAATCTAAAAATCCTTAAACAACAGGTCCCTACGGCAAACCTTGAGGCCAGGAACTGCACACTGCAGGAATGATCTCCTTGTTGTTTAACATCATGCCATCTCTGAAATGAATCATGAAAGTGAGTTTTAAAATCATTTACAGTGAAAATTCCACTGACAGAACTCCACAGACTATTAATACTACAGCAACCTGGAATACAGCTGCAAATTTTCAATTAAAATCATTGATTCTGTGAAATTGCAGGAAATTTTGGGACTTGTTTTCCAACATCAACCCTGTTTTAGCAGAAAAATAACATAAACCACAGGATTTTGAGAAAGTTCTTACATGACCTGAACTTCATTACCTAAATTAGACTAATCTGAGGTAATATCTAGGAACAAATGATACCTTTTAAGACAAAGGAACATCACAGATTCTTGATTACACAGGACTGTCGACACTAATGTTGCTCTTTCAAGTGGCAGCTTTAGAGAAAATTGAAGGCAAAGTAACTTGACTTCAAAAAAGCTGTTGATTGAGAGAAGGGGGATGGTTGTTAGCAGATTTGTTTCTGCCAGGTAGGCTAAGACTTCTTTTTCCAGGTCAGAAGCACAGGTTTGAATTCTAAACCCAGAGATCTATTTCTTTAATCAGAAAAAAACCCCCATATTAAAAGCCTATTGTTTTAGCATGAAGGATACATGTAATACTTAACATTTCCACTAATATCTGCTTTCAAATAAGCCTTCAGGAAACACTTGTGCCTGAGCTGGGTGACACCCACTGCACACCTGTAGCCAGTGCTCACACCAGGGACAGGTGAGGAGACCAAAAGGCTGTCGTGCCAACACAACTCCACATAATTTTCAACCAAGTGCTCAACACTGAGGTTTATTTTCCCAATGCTCCTACCCTCCAGAAGTCATTAATACAAGAATGAGCAGCCCCACAGGTTGTGTTGAGTAACTGAGCTCCAAAGGGCAGAGGAGAGGACAGGCAGACAAGGTGTCTGATCAACAGGAACAGCCACCACTGTCCTTCCTGGGGAAAAAGAGGCTGCACCAAAACACTGCAGGAAGGGCTTGCCTTTTCCTTGTATGGAAAGCTACAAGTTCCTTGTATGAACCCCAAATTCAAGCCACAGCCTCAAAAGCACAGACAGAGAATAAGTAGCATGAAGCCCCAGACATTTTTTAAGCCAAATAAATGTGTACAGTGTTTTACCTTCTCATTTTGTCTCTTTGGGCTGGTAGAAAACCTGTAAATGGAAGACAATGTATTCTTTTGATAAGTATGATGTTGTGTGAAATATCTTCCCTGAAGAAGGCAGGAAACAAACTAACTTTTCCATATACCAGCATACAAATTTACTGCTTGTTATTAAAACAATCAACCAAAGAGGCTGCAGTGACAGGTTTACTGACCCACAAGACTCTTTTTCTCCAGATGTAACAACAGTGTCAGTACAAAGTTCTCTCCAGGATTTTTAACCTCAATGTGCTGCTTTTGGATTAAACAAACCAGTCCAATCAATCTCACTGTGCATTCTGCTTAGGTTACCTACACCAAAGCCAAAGAATTTCAGCTGTGATGTGAACACTCATTAATTTGGAAATGCCCACAAAAACTGGTGAAAGGAGCATGTGCAGCTTTGCAGTAACTACACCTCCTTTATATTTTGTTTCTTCTGCTATTTACAAAGAATATCCAGAGAGCTGCACAAGATCCCTGTCCTCCTGTCAGTCAAGGGAACAGAAGTGCAGGTGACTACATGGCTCTGAAATAAATGGGGTTTGACTGCTGGGGTAGATTGTAACGTGGCCACATGAGCTGCTCGGCAATGGGGTTCTGACAGCTTCTCCCTTCCCTCTTTCTTAGGCTCACACTTAATCAGATCATTAAAATATTTGTTGAAGTGCTCTGTCTGCCTGGCAGTACAGCCCACACTAGACAGACTAATGAGTGACTTATTTCAGCAGGAATTTTTTTGGCATTCCTCGTGTTTTTTTATTTTGAATTGTTTGTGCAAAGAACTGGATGGTGGAGCTCTTGAAGGTGGAGCTTTTCAATCAATTGCAGCAGGCCTGGCACAGGATGGCACTCATGCTGTTCCTTAACTGTGGGATAAACAAATATTAAAGCCTGCATTAGCATAAGAGTCACGAACAGACTTGAGTTATTTTCAAGGTTGCACCATTACTCCAAGTCTCATTTTCAGTGATGAAATTAAATTCTAAGCAAATACTGTCATTTTATTTATAGATGCTTTAAGATATTTTCTGAAAAATACACCAGAAGCATTGGTCTCAGCACTGATTATTAACATGCATAATTACAAATTCATTTACAGAAAACCCTTGTGTTCTTTCCATGCCTAAAGTCTGTCAGAAAGAACTGACATAGGAAGAGCTGGAGAAGCTCAGTAAGACAGGCTCTGCTCATCCCTCCTCTAAAAGCAGCAGGAATGACCCACAGCAGCACCTGTGGGGGCAGCAGGCCTTAGGGGAGGCAACAGCAACAGCCACAGCCACAGGCAAGGCTTTGTGTCAGATGGATCTGGCAAGGTCAAGCTCTCAGGTACAGAGATGCACCCTCACAGCAGGAAATTCATCTAGAAACATAAAGGAAATGTCCAGTTGAGAATAACTGCTGTCAACAACTGATTCTGCACACAGATGTTCAGAGTTTCACACTTTGTACTTCAGTTTCAGGTCTGAAAAAGTGCTATATTGGTCACTACTTTTTTTTTTTTCCACAGGTAAGCTCCTAAAGGTATCTCCTTATGAAGCTTTGTATAAACTCTGGATATCTTCCATGAGATCAAAAAGCCTGTATAAGGAGAGGCTCAAACTTTCTGACTCTATTTGGGCAGAGAATGGGCACTTATATCCCTGTGAGCTCCCCAGGAACACCTTTAGTACACCTTGGATACACAGGAAATCTTCATGTGGCATCACTTTATCATCTGTGACACTGCTTTGTTGAGGAATTCACTTGCTCCTTTTCTTCCTCAACATTCCAATCTAACTATCCCACGGTGCTCACACAGGGCACTGCCGGCAAAGCACTGACTGCACTGAGATAATTTATCAGTATCACTGCAGTATCCCAGTCTCAAGTTTGCTGTTTCTCTAAAGGCCTGCAATGACGCAGGAATTCAGGGTGCCCCAGACAAGGCCGTGGCAGGGGATGGACAGAGAGCCTACAGGTCTCACTGCAAAGTAACATTTCAAAAATGTAACCCCAGCTACATGTCTTTGAGTATCAATTGGCTTGAAACACTCTTGAAACACTCAAAAGCATGTCAAGGTTTATCAAAACCCATATTTATTTTAAAACTCTGTATTTTTAAGAGTCAGAACCATTACCTGTGTTCAAAGAATTCTGACAGTATCTGCTGTGGTACAGCTTACTCTTTCCTTTGTTCACTGATTATATTTAGTTGGTGGCACCCAAGGAACAAGAGGCACTGATGTGGTACCTTCTTGTTCTCCAGGTCAGGGGACATTCCTGGCCATTCATGCTGTGTTAAAATTGCATGCACAGGTGGAAAACTGTCTAGTTAAGAACCTCTGAATAAGTTTCAGTGTAATCAAGATGTGTTCATGCATCTTTTGGGAAAGCTGGCTCTAAATACTGTAATGGGAACTACCACTGTCAAGAGCTGACCCGGCTCATTGGATTACACAGGTCAGCTCAACAATATTACTGCACTTTTCCTTTTGGCTCTTCTGAACAAGGACATTGTTCCAATGGGATCCTGTCCTGGATC
>VWZD01013834.1:398118-427403 GCA_013396695.1 Sakesphorus luctuosus | reverse complement strand
CAGAGAGAGTGCTGAGGGATTGGAATGGGCTGCCCAGAGAGGGGGTGGATTCCCCATCCCTGGAGGTTTTTAAGGTGAGCTTGGCCGTGGCACTGAGTGCCATGATGTGGTAAAGGGACTGGAGTTGGCCCAAGGGTTGGACTTGATGATCTGGGAGGTCTTTTCCAACCCAATCCATTCTATGGTTCTGTGATTGCCTATTGGAAAAATAAAAGGTTTTCCTCTATTAGGGCAATCAAAAATAGGAAATGCACACTTCTACAAGCATGCTGTGAATGAACAGAGGGATGTGGCTGCTTCATTGCACTGCAACACTCAGGGAATATGTCACTGGGGCCCCTAACAGCCCCTCCCTTCCCAACATAGTTATTATTACCTTATTCTTTTTAGTACTGAGTTTAAAGCGACAATCTTTTAATATTTAAGTGACGTAATAATATAAAGGTGACAGTATTTTAACATTTACTGGACAATTTTGACCACAAGTAACAACAAGACTATTTCCTCTACTGTCACACCTCACACAAAGCCACCATGCTGTCTGGGGGAAGAAAGGGCTTCCATGTCTCTTGTTTTCTTCTCTCACTGGATAAGCAGAAGAGAGAAGTATCAATGCCCTGAGGGCTGCACTGGGACTGATCCTGTTTAATAATCACGACATTAAATTATTCTCCAAACAATTTAAAAACTGGCAGTATATTGCAGTCCCACAAAAGCAGCCAAAGAATCCCTCAGCATGGTACAGCACAAAGGTGTCCTCTCAGCCTCACAGCTCCATGGGGACTAGGCTTGCCTTGTAGGCACAGCCATGGCTAAGAGCAGCCTTAGAAGATCTACAGGAGACCACCCTAAGGCTCAGAATGGCTTGAATCTGCTTTTTGTCAATGACAATCTTCCACCTACACAAGGTAGGGTGTAATTCAAATGATTTGTGCTTAAAGAGACGGTCACCTGGCCATCAAAGGTGTTTTCTGGCATTGAGAAGGAACTTTATTTGGGATAAATAATACAGGCATGTATCTTTGAAAGCATTTTAGTGTAATAATTTGGACACAGAGGAACAGAATTTGAACCTGTAAAGAAAATTCAGGAATCTCTGTAGAAAAATACATTTTAGCAGCAATTTAAAAAAAAAGCAAACTTACTTTCAGCATGGGGAAATTTCATGTATCAATGACAGATCTTCTGGGAAGGACTGGGCCTGTACTCCTGAGAATGAATGTATGTTATAAAGAAAGGAGGAGCTAAATTGTGGCATTTCTCAGAGAAACATCTGAGAAAGTTATACATCCAGCCAGACTTAGAGAGACTGACAACAGTCCAACTTCCACTAGTAGAACTAAACCAAACTTAAATGGAAGACAGCATTAAACATTCTGAAAGACTACACCTGAACTGATTCTTGTATTCTTTTGGAGACAAGGTGCTATTTAAAATACAGGGTAAGCAAATCAGAAGCACAAGAAATACCTCTTCAAATGGCTCCATGCCTGTTACTCAGCTCCACAGCACAGGCTTGGAGAGTCCCTTGCTGGTGGCATCTCCCACCTGCCAGCACCCAATAGCTGTGTGGTCATTCAGTCCCAGCTGTCTGTGCTTCCAGCTGCTACACCAGGAGACAGACACAAAGTACAGTAAAGCTTTTCCTAGTAAATTTTACATAGACAGCATCTATTGTATTCCTACAAGTCTTTGCAGTCCAACAGAAAATTAAGAGGTTTAGCCAGTCATAAGGGGATGAAAGCAGTTTATATGTGATCCATTGGTGCACAGGGTATGTGAAATTTAAAAACTACAGAAGAAAAGTTAGATTTCTCAGGCAATAACCTATTGCAATTAATCACCCCAATATGAAGTTGCATGGTTTTGCACATTACCTGAAATACCACATAAGAATGACTCCTCTAGTCCTCCAAAACTAACCTCACAGTTGGGACATGATACAAAGCCATCAGTTTAATCTCTAACAAACACCAGTGAGTGGGATAACCAGCTCTTACAGCATGGAAAACCTTATGTTCTCATGTTCTCAGAGTACTTCTTCCACATCTAGTGCAGTGGTTTGCAGCTCAAAGCTGAGTGACCACTTGAGCTGGTCCTGAGCAGAGTTCTCAGGCTGATACTGGATCCAGTCCTGCCCACTATTTTTATGCCATGGCAGAATCAATTTTCCCCAAGTTTGCAGATGACACCACAGGGAAGAAGAGGTTGGTACAGTGCACAGAGGAGCCACTGCCCAGAGAGACTCAGCCAGCCTGCATGGCCAGGCCAACACCAACTGCATGAAGTTTAGCAGAGATCAAGTCCTGCTCCCAGAATCAATCCCAAGCTGCTCCATCACCACTGGACTGCAAACAGCCACACTGGAAAGCTGAGAGCCCCTGCCTGCAGAGATCCCTGTGGAGTCAGCCTGGTCAGTGCTCCAGCACTCAGAGCTTCCTGCTCTGAATGACCAGAGAGCACAGCCTGGTCAGTCTGGTAGGGAACAAACTGAGGAGAGAGAAATGCACCTGGGAGGCCCTCGGAGTGGGGAAGTTCCACCAAACCACAGTGCACTCCAAATGCACATGGGAAAGACACTCCTGCAGTGCAGGGACAAGGACTAACTGTGTTTAGAAACAAAGCATATAAATTGCAACATAAACACACACAATCCACTCCAAACAGAGCTGAAAACTGAAATTACAGGACAGGCTTGTGAGATCCCTGAGCCCAGTTTTCTCCTAAAAGTGGGCTGAGGCCACAAAAAAGATCAGCATTATTTTGCTGGAGAGCAACACTTACCTGGAGGGTTCCTCTCCTTCAGATATAGTCTCCTGCTTCCCACAGCTTTGCAGTCTGTGTTATATTAAGGAATTTATACTTTGGTAGCATCGCAACAGCCAGGCTACCCTGATTTCTTCTTCTTCATTAGGTAACCATCACTTCAGGAACAGCCTCGACAGAACAGTGACCCAGCTACACATACCCAGTTTGTTTTTCACTTTACTGAAATAGTTCTTACCTGCTTATTTTGTTCACACATTTTCTTTGTCTGAAATTTCAGATGTTACTTCCTGAAAGAAACATGCTACCCCTTCTCCCTTCTCCTCTTATCAAACTTCTTTAAATAGATTTTTATTTTTAATTTATAAATGGAGTAAACTTTGGGGCTCCCACCCACGATATATGAAAAAAAACCAGAGTCTTTCATAACATTAATTCATTCTAGAGCAAATTACTTCAGCCCCACGTAATCCAAAACAGATCAAATGTAACTGAATTAAAAAGCCTTCTCATGTCTTGTATAGAAACTCCAGAGTCTGTACTATTTCTAAATAGATAAGAAACTACAATTAATATGCTGTCATTAGTAAGATACTAGTGTCATGTAAGAGTATACTATTAGGAGAAAAAGGCAAGTCTTTTAGGCAAATAGATACATGGGCAAATAGCCCACACATTTCTGACACGTGGAACTGCATCAGGAAACTAAATTCCATACAAGTCTGGCAAAAGTTTTTATATACACAAACTGAAAACTGCTTTGAATCCTCCACACAGTCAGTTATCCAGCAAAAATGACTCACAGCTAAAATATTCCTATTACAAGGAGTCACTGAGGGCACTTAGGATTTTGAATCAGAACTGTTCGTAATTTAAACAGCTGATCAGATTGTCATGAGCTTATTACTGCAGCTAAAAGCAGCAGTGGCAAAAAAAGGAGAATAAACTGAATAATACTATAAATATATCTAACAGTTGGAAAAAACCCACATCAGAAAATGCTCTGTATTTCACAAAAAATAGATTTTAATACAGGTTCATTGTTTAAGCCAGATTGAAAAAAAATCCCTGCCTTCAGGATTTTGTAGCAGGTAAACTGCAGTTAACAGTGTTTCTTGTTTTTACCTCCATGACATCCAAACGTGCCATGCTGAGCCCCAGCGAGCAGAATGCTTGATCAGATGTGTGCACTTGGTAACTTCCTTAATCCAAACAAAAAACTTCGAAGAACACCTGTAAGGCCTCTGGATTCTGTGGCAGCACTTCAAGCACTGCACCCAAACAGCTCTCCAGAACATCACACAAACATTGGCTCAGACATTTTAAAATAGTTGTGTTGTTTACACAAGACAAAAACGGGGAAGAATTTACTGGATTCATTCTTGTAGCTTTCAAGAATTCAAGTGCTCTTCTAAAAATGGGAAATATAGGCAGAAATCACTATATAAGCACCATATAATTTTCAAGTCTTGATTTATATTGAAATTCTACCTGATGAAACACTCCATGCATGTGCCATAAAACAGCTGTAATGCAGAGAGAGCCTCCCTCCAAGCAATCCCCTTACAAACACCTCAGAGAACACAATGTGCTTAGATACGAACTTGCAAAACAACTTTCATTTTTCCACACAACTCACATGCTCTAGGAAACCACATCACACTGCTTGGCCTCCTCCTAGACAGGCAGGGCTCTTTTCTCCTTGCTTCACTCAGTGAGTTTGGCTCCAGCAAACTGCTGATGCACAGCATGGCCTGGTAGGGTTTTGGAACATGACTAAGCCCTTGATCCTATCATTTGTTCCTCCAGGCAAACATTAATACCTCAGGTAAGCACCACTGCATATCCAAGTGATCTGATAGGAGATCTAGGCTGCAGCCACTCAGAAACACAGTAAGTGCAATATTAATTTTTGAAGACACACCAAAATCCAAACAATTTTTGGAAATTGTTTTGGGGAAGAAAAAAAATACATTTTATTTTTTTAGCTGTGCAAAGTTTAATTGTTTAGCTGTGTGTCTCCTAGTGCAAATTTATGGCACCTACTATTCAAATAAACACAGTTTTGTTCCCCAAACCTCATTCAATACACCATTCTAAAGAGAAAATGTTTTATTTAAAAGCTGGGAGACACCATGTGTCTAAAGGGCCAAATAATGAACTTGAAGTTGTTCCCCATGTGCACAATAGGCAAAGTAAAATGTATCTTTAAAATACGCCAGAATAGAATCTGTGGTGATTCTGGAAGAATTAAGAAAACTGAGAAGTTATTTTTCTCATTGTTATGTGGTATTGGAGAGTATTGTCAAACACTGCTTCATTCTTCAAGATGGGGTTTTCTACAACAGAAGACAATTTTTTCCCCCAACCAGCCACTTGCTTTTTCCCCTGACTGACTTTGAGATTTTCCCTTGAAACGCATCCACTGAGGAACAAAAGGGTTAAAGGTTCAGGGAATGCCTCAGCTGTGGAACCCTTTTCCCTGCCAGCTTGTTCTGCCTCCTTTGAAGCTGCAGGAAAGCCTCAAATCTTTTGTTTCCTCTTGTTCTTCTCCAGGCCTATTCCTTGTTTGGTTGCATTCTGTTGTACTTAGTGTTCCATCTTTTCTTCATATTTCTTTGCTTGCAGTAATTCTTCCTCAGCTTCTTTGGAGCCACACCTTCATTTCTAGCAGGCTGAGCAGGCTTGCCTTTTGTTTCCATAGCTACTGGCTTTCCCTCACAGGGTGTGTCCGACTGTCCTTTCGCCCCAGCCATCTACACACACACCGGGAGAGAATTAAAACAAAAACAGACTCAGAAAACCAAACCAGAATTAATAACCTTAAATCTGCAGTGAGCACAAACATACACAACTACACTCAGAGAAATGCCTTCCGGTTCCTGTCACTTCAAAGAGACTCACAGGCCACATCTGGACTGGTGGATGGGCACAGCTGGTTTCCTGTCACCAGTGAGATCTGACCAGCCCTGCCCCTTCCTCACCCACGTGCCTGGATTTCCTCCTGGCAGGAGCCAAGGTGCCCAAGGGAATCAGGAACGGATGCACAGCTCTGCTTTGGCCTTGTATGAGGTCAGGACGTGGCTCAAACATGTAACAGGGCCCAGGGGCCACCCCACCGCCTGCTAAGCCAGGCAGAGTCAGCACAGAGATGTGACACAAACATTACTTCTCTGCTGAAGAGAAATAATGTTGAAAAGTGTTGTACTACTCATCAAAAACTATTAGAGGTGAGAGTAATTTTTCAGGAAAAAGGCATTATTATGGATCCAGAACTCTGCAGGGTGCCTGTCCCCCAAAGATGACAGGTAACTGTTAGTTCTACACCCCAGGGGCTGAAATAGAATATTTCTAAACTGCTAATCTGCCTTTCCACCAGGTGAGATACTGACCTTCTGTTTCCAGCCTTCCTGGGGTGCAGGAGGAAAGGTGCATGGAACCCTTCCATGGCTCAGGTGGTAGGGCAAGGGCAGGCTGGGGTCCAGTGGCACCCACGGGACCGACAGAGTGGCAGGGACAGCAGGCAGATCCCAGTGGGCTTTGTGTAAGTTATAGGATGACCTGGTGCTCTTGTCAAGAGAACTCTTGTAAATGGACACTGAGGAGTCTCCTGCAGCATGAGTCAGTAAATAAGAGCCCTCCTGCAAACTGAACAGAGAAACGCTCAAAATGAAAGTCAGTATTTAAGCATTTGGTTTTTTCATTTGATCCAGATAATAACTATTATGTTCTTCATGCAAAAGCAAAACACCTTCAGATATTTACTCACCAGCCCCTGTTTTATAAAAAGACTGGGGACAAGAAAGCATTAATTAAACCATATTGATAAATACATACTAATTAACATGTTTATAATGTATTCATAATGTACTAATTTATCAACAATGCACTGACTGCCATCACACTCAACTAAACATGTAAGCACACACTGAAACCCACCCACAGTGGGCAAGCTCTAATTCCTCATGCTTACAAAGCACCACACACATTGGGACACAAAGAACAGACGTGCTTTCAACACACAGAGAGGATCAAACAGGTTTTCAGAAGGATCCTGGCCTGTATCAAAAACAGCGTGGCCAGCAGGCCCAGGGCAGTGAGCCTTCCCCTGGACTCTGCCTTGGGGAGGCCACACCTTGAGTGTTGTGTTGAGTTCTGGGCCCCTGAGTTCAGGAAAGATATTGAGGGGCTGGAGCGGGTCCAGAGAAGAGCAACGAGGCTGGAGAAGGGAGTGGAGCACAAGTGCTGTGGGGAGAGGCTGAGGGAGCTGGGGGTGTTTGTGCTGGAGAAGAGGAGGCTGAGAGGTGACCTCAGCACTGTCTGGAAGTGCCTGAAGGGAAGTTGTGGCCAGGTGGGGGTTGGTCTCTTCTCCCAGGCACTCAGCAATAGGACAAGGGGGCACGGGGGGCTCAAGCTCTGCCAGGGGAAATTGAAGTTGGAGAGCAGGTAGAAATTCTTTGCAGAGAGAGTGCTCAGGCATTGGAATGGGCTGCCCAGAGAGGGGGTGGATTCCCCATCCCTGGAGGTTTTTAAAGGCAGATTGGATGTGGCACTGAGTGCCATGATCTAGTTAATGGACTGGAGTTGGCCCAAGGGTTGGACTTGATGATCTCGGAGGTCTTTTCCAACCCGATCGATTCTATGATTCTGTGATTCTAAGTCAACCAACTGCCCATATCAAAAATCTGAGTCACAAATCATGAAGCCACAGAAATCATTATGAAGTGCAGGAAAACTCCTCTGTGATTTGAATTAAGAGACTGTACATTCAGTGCAAGAAAACTGCTCTACAAAACATTTAAACACCTGCAGTCTGAAAGCCTTGAAGGAGCCAAATAAAGGAGCAGGAGAAATGTTGCCATGTCCAGAGAGGACATACACTGTTGTAAGACAAGCTAAGCAGAAGTGAACATAAACTGTATTATTTCTACAAATTAAGCAAAAAGATTAACACAAACCAGATGCCCAAATTCTACATCAGCCTGTATATATAATATTACAACTCACTCCTGCAAACTGTTCAATCAGGTCAGAAGAGTCCACTCTCCTCTCTTGAAAAACTGGTTCATAAAGTGCTTGTTCTTTTGCATCATTTGTACAAACCTTGTAATGCCAAGCACTTTGATACAGTCCTGCATTCTGCTATGACAGAGTTAAGAGAAACTGAGAAGTATTTCATGTGTCTGAAGGAATACAAATCAGAGTAGACAAGTATTGTACAGAAAAACCAGGATGAGCAAGGTAATGTTGCAAATAAATACAATTAACAAGAACTGAGCACTTACTCAGACACTTTCTTCAGAATGTGATGAAGTATATTTAATGAATTTGCAGGCCTGTGAAAGAAAAAAAATAGCCAAAGTAGTAGCTTGGAAGGCTTGTTAGGGTTTCAAATTCATTGCTGAAAAAACTTGCTAAAAATACTCACTTGATCAACCCAAGTTTTTCTCTTAAAGTTTCTGGAGAAATCTTTTCTAGCATAATAAGCTTTGATGTAAAAGCATCAATATGTCCTGAAAAAAGAAAATTCAATTAATACATTAAAAATAAAAATGAACAAATGTAAAAGCATAATTTGCAAATCTAATGCATTGTTAAAAGAATAATAAAAATTTATTCTTTTAAAGCACAGAACAGTGAAAAATATTTATCAACATTGCACATAACAGAGAGAAAAATTGAGTGGACTGTGTTTGTAACCAGGGAGGTGCCCTGACTCCAGCAAACCTTACAGTTTGGGTGATGTGTGGAATACAGAATGTCACTGTGCCCTGGCCTAAATCTCCTCAGTTAGTTCAGATCTTCCCAAGTTCCTCTGTCCTTTATCACTCTGCTTCCTCACTGGACAGATCATCAAAGCTGATCTTTCACAACAAATTCACTTTAATCTACTTGTTTTTCTATTCTGATACATTACATGAACAATTGTGTTATTTGATTTTCTGGGGATTCCGACCTTTGTATCTTGATTTTTTTCCCTCCTCACCTGCAAAATCACAATTTACAACTCGGGCCTTGCTGCTGGCAAATCATTAAAGGCCATTTGCCTTTGACAGAGAGAGGAGCAACCACTCAAAGCTCTCCCCATCAGATTTTTAAAATAAGGCTGCCCAAGGACAGTTTGGCCCATCTTTCACTTGGTGAGCAACAAGGACCATCAGCACAGCCCGTCCAGGGATGTGGAGACCCTTCCTCACCTTCCAGTTCCCTCATGTCGAGGTGTTCCCAGGAATCTGTTCTAGTCCAGCTCCCAGGAGGAGGATGAGGAGAAGGCAGCAGAACAAAACACAGCCCCCTCAGAGGAATTTACTGTCCTGCTATCCAGCTGCTCTCACAGGGAGTGCAGATGCTTCCACTGCACAGTCAATGCTGCTAAACCAAAGCACTCCACACTCCAAGCTAAACGTTACGAGCAGTTTATGTGCTGTGTAGGAAGACTAAGCAAGAACTCTCACTTGTCACAAAATAAAATAAAAAGAAGTGCACCAGGACAACTGATTTATTTCAAACACCGCACATTTGATACTTTTCTTGATATCCACATTGTGTGCCAGATGAAGCAGCCAGATTTAATATCTGCAGTGATGACTAGAGGAAAAGGGACTTGGAGTCATCATTTAAAAAAACAATTAAAAAATAATTTGAGTTTTATATTCCTCATCAATCTCTCCTCAAATCACAGCCTTCTCTATTTCTGAACTCACTGACAGTGTAATTGGGAAAAAATACTAATAAATATCTATGAACTACTCCCCCCTAACTTCTGGAACTGTATCTTATATTTGAGAAGAGACTGAAAATGCTTGACGTTTAGTAAGTTACCCATACAGTAACACACAGGGCTTTTCCCAACCCATTCTTCAACTAATCTTAATTTAAAGGCCAGTATTATCCTATTCAAGTGAAGGTAAACTATCCCTGCAGAAAGTTTTGCTTAGGGATTTAATGCAAACAAGTGAATAATGGTCATGGCAAAATGCCTCCAATAATCAGCGGAGCTTATCACAACTTTATTTACTGCTTAGATCAAGTACAAGTGCCTTATTTGGGAAACTTGTCACAGAGATTACTCCCTTTGCAGGATGATTTCCTATCTGAGCAGCGAGAGGCCTTAAATCAACAACCACACAAGGTGCTCTAACAGCAAGAGGAGGGCAGCACTTGACACTTCTTTGATGATAACATCTCTGCTTTCGTGCAAACCATCGGGACCTTCTTTAAGGACATACAAAATACAAAATTCAACTTAATACCAGCCCTTGCAATTTCTGCAGGAGGCCCTGGTTGCCCTGGTGTTGTGTCTCATCTCCCGAGCTGAGTCACTGCGCTGAGACTCCTCCCTGCTCACAGACAGAACACGGAGGAGCGAGCGGCAATCGCGGGGCAGAGACCAAGGTCCAAAGGACTTGCCATCCACATTTACTTGGCAATACAAAAGGTGGTTGAGACAGTGAATTCAGCCTTTTCAAGACAAAAACCTTTTAAGCAATTCAACATTGGAGTGTGCTACATGATCAAAACTTCAAAATTAGAGGCTGAAGAACCATCTCAGCACTGTCAGAGCCAGAATTCATGTTGTAGGTACCACGTTAGGATTGGCAGGAGCACCATTTTCAAACAGCTGCTCCACATTTCCACACTCCTACTGGGGGGCAAATTTAAAAAGAGCAGTGACTCTGTGGCTCTGAAAATTCCTTTATTATGGAACACAGTATTTCACTTAATTCAAATGACAGCATGGTCTCAGGAGTCAGGGTGTAAGCCTTTCTGCTTACATTAATCACACAACAGCAACACTCTCACTTCCAGGCACCAGATTAATGGCAGAGAACAAGATATTCACCCCACTAGAAGCTGTCCATGATGCAGGGACATTATTGCCCTTAAAGAATTGTCCCCAGAGTTCCAGGACAAAGCTTTCTGTTGCAAAGAGCCCTCTGAATAAACCTGGACACTCGCAACACTGCATTTTTTCACACCTTCTTTACAAATACAAACTGAAAGGCAGAATTTCACAGTTGCCTTGCAACTATTTCTCAACAAGAGCAGAAAGAATGCTTAAGTAGCATATGATAACACTTTGCTGTTCAAGGCTGTGGTGGATGCTCTTTCACAGAATAGGTATTTACTTCCATGAGTGTTTTTTTATCTACCTCTATTAGAAACCACACAGCATTACCAAAAATCTGCAGTCCACTATTTGTCTACCTGCATAAATCAAGTTTTCTGTCAGTATCAAAAGTCGGCAACATGCTGAGAGTTCAGCCCTGTATTTGTAGCAGACACCAAGGCCATGAGTTCAGTCCCCTGTATGGGCCATTCACTTAAGAGCTGGACTGGATGATCCCTGTGGGTCCTTCCAACTCAGAATAGTCTGTGACACTTTTATCCCGCAGGCTGGGAGTACAAATTCACTGTTCCGGAGGTGCCAACCCCCAGTACTGCTGTGTCTCCTCAGAGCCCACAGAAGGAGAGCTCCTGTGGGCCCAGGGTTTGCTGCTGGAAACAGCGTATCCAAGGGCCACCAAACAGTGGAACAATAACCAGGGTTTCTCAATCCCAACGGCATTTTCTCCCAGCCACATGAACAGTGTGCTGAGGTCAGGCCATCAGCCTGCCAGGCCAGGCCCTGTGCCTGTCCCACGTCCCCAGGGAGGGCACAGGGAGGAAGCTGGGATGGCTGCGGGTGCTGGAGCAGCCCTGCACAGCCAGCCTGCTCTACCTGCACTCCCCAGAGTCTCTGGGCAAAGGGGTGTTGGCTGGATGAGCTGTCTGCAGCCTCCTGCCAAGCCCTGCCTCCGGTATCCCGGAGCTGATGGGAGATTAGATAGGCAGGCACTGTGCACTCCGTGTACTCAGCAAACACTTCAGCCCTGTCCCCACAGTGCCACGTTTCCTCCCCCTGCCTGGGACTCGGGAAACATTAATAAAAGCATCGATAACATTTCCAACAGGGAGCCAAACTGCAGTGCAATTCAATACACCACTCTGTTGGTAAAGAAAGGGAAGAAATGCTTCTCTGTTGCACCACGTTCAGATAGAGTTAGAAATGCAGAACTGTGTTCATAGTTAGCTCTTTTTTTTTTAGGAAAGGGAAAAACCACAGCAAATATCTCAAGTTTAAAATTAGAAACGTCATTTCCATTAACTACAGAGAGCAGACAAAGATGGGATCAGCAAAACTACCTAAAATACATTAGATTTCACATAGCTCTTACAATTCTCTGGTAGGATACAAGGTTTGTATGTAGAAGTGACAAAGCTGAAGCAAGAATTTTTACAATAGCATTCTGATGTCAGGCACCAGCAGGAGTGTAACACAGGGCACAAGTGGAAAGGTCAGGCAACCACAGGCCTCAACTGCTGCCATAACAACCCCACAAACCAGGCCTTCTTCTGCAGGAATGTGAGGCAGCCCCACTGCACAACATTCACTCACTGGACAAACAGCATTGCTCTCACTCAGTAGCATGGGCCAAGCATATTCTAAATATCAACCAACCACTAGGTTGCTAATTTTCCCTTTTAAAACCTTATTAATGACAAGACAATTGGTATCAGAAAGCCTTCCATATATTAAAAGGATTGTTAAAAGATCTGGCCACATTCTTTACATGCCTTTTTAAGTTCTCTACAGAACATACATCCTAAGAGACACAAAAACTTTCTTTATGTTTAAAATGTCATTGTAGAAATGTTAATACAGCATTTTCTACAGGACATCTGTTAGTGAAACTTTCCTTATAACACTGCATTGCTAAAGTGCTTGGCTTATGCCATTTTGAATAAGTGGCCTTACAAGTGTATCTTTCTGCTGACATTTCCACATTTTTCATTCCTGCTTTATTGCCTTTTGATTTCCTGTTTTCTGTCATCTCTTCTACACGAGATTTGTAGTTTCCTGAGTCATTCTCACTGAATGTATGTTAGTTCTAAGTCCTAGATCCTATGACATTATCTCCTGTTTCCATCTACAGGATAAGGAGTATCAAGACCATCTCTTTGACAAGGATGTTTCAAGTCATATCACATATCAGCAAATTAAAGGTCATGGATCAGTTGGACAGTGGAAAACTTGAAAACACATCTAAGGAGAATCATCCAGCATGCAGAACTCCTGAGGAACACACAGCTATGCAAAGCAGCTCTCACTACTACTGTGCTATGTATTTTTTTTCCTCCTATTAGGAATATCATTTCTGCCAAGCCACACAATGATTTCCAGCACCTCAGACAGGAGACACTTGTACACTGATTCCAAAGAAAGTAATTTCTCTTGTTTCTGAATGACAGAACTTGGCTGAGCCTTATCCTGCTTACTTCTCCTCCTGTCTTGTATCTTACTTGTCACATATTATCAGTGTAAAAATAACAACCTTATTTCCTGTTTTCAATGAAAAATAAATAACATTTGGCCTTCTCCCATACTGCAAGGCCAAGGAATCAGCACCCTCTGAGCCACATACCTGATCAGCTGTTCATCTTCTTTGCTGCCATGCAATAATCTTAGAATGGATTGGGTTGGAAAAGACCTCCCAGATCATCAAGTCCAACCCTTGGGCCAGCTCCACTCCCTTTACCACATCATGGCACTCAGTGCCACGGCCAAGCTCAGCTGAAAAACCTCCAGGGATGGGGAATCCACCCCCTCTCTGGGCAGCCCATTCCAATGCCTGAGCACTCTCTCTGCAAAGAAGTTTTTTCTGCTCTCCAACTTCAATTTCCCCTGGCAGAGCTTGAGCCCCCCGTGCCCCCTTGTCCTATTGCTGAGTGCCTGGGAGAAGAGACCAACCCCCACCTGGCCACAACTTCCCTTCAGGCAGTTCCAGACAGTGCTGAGGTCACCTCTCAGCCTCCTCTTCTCCAGCACAAACACCCCCAGCTCCCTCAGCCTCTCCCCACAGCACTTGTGCTCCACTCCCTTCTCCAGCCTCCTTGCTCTTCTCTGGCCCCGCTCCAGCCCCTCAATCTCTTGCCTCAACTCAGGGGCCCACAACTCAACACAACACTCAAGGTGTGGCCTCCCCAAGGCAGAGTCCAGGGGAAGGCTCACTGCCCTGGGCCTGCTGGCCACGCTACTTTGGATCCAGGCCAGGATGCCATTGGCCTTCTTGGCCACCTGGGCACACTCTTGGCTCCTCTTGAGCTTCCTGTCCCTCAGTCCCCCCAGGTCCCTTTCTGCCTGGCTGCTCTCCAGCCACTCTGTGCCCAGCCTGGAGCGCTGCAGGGCTTGGGGTGGCCAAAGGGCAGGACCTGCACTTGGCCTTGTTGAACTCCATCCCATTGCAATCAGCCCATCTCTCCAGTCTCTCCAGATCCCTCTGCAGAGCCCTCCTGCCTTCCAGCAGGTCGACACTCCCTCCCAACTTGGTGCCATCAGCAAATTTGCTGATGATGGTGATAACATATTTATTTATAATGATTTCACAAAATGATAAGACAGATTTACAGCTTATTTCATCAAGAAGTATTTTACCACTCCTGTGATAATTCATTATGCATATGAGTCAAAAGACTCAAAACTTAAAATATTCCCCCCAAACCCCAAAGATACTTTAGATCAGGAAGACTGCAAACTTCAGAGAACTGAATTCACACCAGAAACATGTTTGTCTTTGGAAAAAGAATAAATGCAGTGCTGAAAAACAAAGATTAATGGATGCTATTTATCTAAAGACAATGTTGAAATATCCTTATTCACCACCTGAATTAAATTTTAGAAAAAGCACATACTTAAGATAAAAGTGAAAAACAGAATTAGAAAGTTAAAATAAGTAAGGACATATGGACTATACCTTCAATAAACACGTATCTCTTCTGTTATTCTACAAATACTCACACATTTTCTTAGGAAAAAGCAACAGGTGAACTCACCAATGTAAAACAAGCACTGAGAATGTAACATACTCTCTGTCCACAGCTGACACACCTCACTTTCTGTAAGAGCTTCCACACCATAATAGGCTTGGTATTCCAGTTTGGGCAACAGGAATATGGGAGTAATCTACAAAAGAGAAGAAAAATCAGCACTCACTGTCAGAAAATGTCCATAATTTAACTACATTTTGTGGTTTATACCTGTCACAGTCCTCCAGCACAGCTGAAGCAACAAAGACATTTCACAGGTTTTGTTTGGTGGCTCCTAGTCTGTAAAACCCACAGCACAACCTCAGAGTCCAGAGGTTCTGTCTTATACAGATGAGGGTGAAATGGGCCAAAAATATAAAAAGAATAATGAAAAAGGCCTAGGCAAGCTTTTGGGTTTTTTTAAAAAAATTCTATGAGCAAGTAATTTTTCCATGCAACTAAATTAATTTGAAGTTTACACTTCTGTGCTCTACTGCCCTCTGCAGAAACTTAAGAAAAAATACATTGTATTTCAATTTGCTTATTGGTAGTGGAATGTTGCCCTTCATTTCTTTTGTCAGCATCTCACTTGAAAATAGAACCCAATGCTTGGACTCTCATCTGAAATCAGAGACTGTGTGCTAACAGTGACAGAGAAAACCTAAACCTTTTCTCACTGACAAACCACACCGTGAACTTCAGCAGAAATTAAAAAAAAATTAAACAAGTGCCGAGTTTCCAAATAACAAATTAAGCAGGTGTTTATGAGCAGTGGATCAATAGCAGAGAGATGGTATTTCTTCAAAATGCCATTCTGAGCACAGAATCTTGGTAAGTAATCAGAGCTGCAACAACCTATTTCCATTCCAACAGAGCATGAGCACCTCCCAACCTGCTGTAATTCCAGTGTCCTCAGGAGGGACACAGCACACCAGGCTGGCTGAGGGATTCAGAGGACTCTTGACAAAATAAAACATTACTGAGCATTATACAATAAGCTTCCCTTCTCCCAGTGTTACAAGAGTGTTTCCATTAGAATTGCATTTAAACTATTTTATTCTGTAAGACAAACTATTTATTAAGATGCACACCACAGTATTTTGAAGCAGAATGAACAGGATCTCTTTTTATTTTTGTGTCCTCTGTTCATTTGGTCTCCTATTTCTCTGCTTAACTAGGCATAACAGCAAGGCTGAATCTTGCTTGAAAGTATTTAAGATCATGAACATTCTCAAAGCCTTGGGCCAAACTCCTGATTACAGCATTACCTTTTAAAAATAGCTCAAACTGACATGAGATGACATGAGTATTGTTACCCATGCATATTATTGCAGTAAAAATGGAGAATCACACTTTGCTTATCTTCCAATCAAGTAGCTTTAAAGAAATCACAAGCTATTCCTCCCTCTCTTCCTACAGCAAATACTTACTTTAGGAAGACACACACTGCAGAGTTACAATGAAATGTCCTCACTGAGTGAAAGCACAAATGCTATAGAGGACCAGGCGTCCCAGAGACATCAGTTGAGCACAACTGTTTAAAAAAACCAACCCAAAAAGAAGCCAAAATCAGCCTGTGCACCTTTGGGGGTTTTTTCTTCTTCTGGTACCGTGGCAGTGCCTTCACTTTCTGCACAGAGCAGCGCAGGAGCAGCAGCAGCTCACCCAAACTGAACAGCTTGTACACAGTGTTGCCTTCCTCAGGGGCCTCGTACTCTGAGGGGTCTTCCTCAAGCACCTGCAGCTCATTTGGCAGCTTCCCTACAGAAAACAAAGCATACACATTTGGTTTTGGTACATTTTTTACCAAGAACCTGTTTAGCTTTTTTCCATTGCACTTTTCCTGTTTGTTTGTTTGTTTGCCCAGAATCTGTTTTGCTTCCTAAGATTTTCAGACTATCTAACTAGGCACAAAAAAGTCACTTACATATTAAAAAATAAAATAAGTTACATTTGGAAAATGTCCACTTTATTAAAGACTGTACTATTAAATAATCCCACATCATTAGATTTCTCATACAAATAGAGCTGGGACTCCATTCTTATACAAATGTAGTTCAAAAACACCTTTTTAAGCCACAGTCACTCAGCACAAAGGAGAGAAAAAATTTATATACCCTGACTGCCTCCTGAGAGCTGCTGCCCATTCACCAGTGACTGGAATAACTCAAGTCTCAGGTCTGGGTGGCAGCAAAACCCTCTGCAGGTGGAGTTTGCTGCAACTTCAATTGTGACAGCAGCATATTAAAAAGAGATCACAGAATCCCAGACTATTCTGAGCTGGAAGGGACCCACAAGGACCATCGAGCCCAACTCAAGCCATTGGCCCACACAGGGGATTGAACCCATGACCTTGGCATTATTACAACCAAGTTTGAACCAACTGAGCTATCATAGGGTCAATGCTGTTGGCTCTCCCAGTGCTTTGAGGTACATTAAAAAAACATCCCTTCATCACACAGAGATATTTTAACAAAAAATTTAAAATAAATAGAATAGACTCCAACTTTTTTAAGATAATTTACTGAACATTTATCCAGTTCCTTCATTTTTTCATCCTATAGAAATGTGGAAATGTGTCAAAACTACACCTGCAAATAAAAAGCTGTTGCTGTAGTGCTACAACAAACACATTTAACATTAAATTTAGAGTTTATGTGCATCTTTGAATATGTTCTGAAGTGTACACTGTGGGAGATATTATCATCCAAGGGACTGGAAGTGTTTTTCTGTTAGTAAAACATGTAACTTTGGCTTTCTGCAAAACAAAGAGGTTTCTCAGCTTGCTGCAGGATTTCCACACTGTACAATTGTGCTTCCTCTTCTTACACAGTCACTCTTCAGAACATCAACTTATTGGTTTCACTATCTATTAAAAAATCAGTTATTTCTATTATCAAATACCTGAATTCCAGGCTCTATTCTTTTATGAGACAGAGTATCCTGTCACTCAGCCCTTCAAACAGGAGAAATGGCCTTTTAATCAATAATGAAATTCAGTTAAATCAATAAAACTGTAGGAAATGGTAACATAATTTTAACTGAATTGGTTGTGTTAATCTACAGATTAAGTAATTAACTAATTAAGATTAATTCCTACATGATCAAGTGCACAGCTAGTCAGAGAATAACAAGCATGTTTTCCCACCAAAAACGTGGATTTGCTGGAATTCAGTATCAGAGCAGAGTATCTGTCCTGATGGAACCTTGCCTGGTTTCCTGCCCATTTACCCAACACAATAAAGTGCTTCTGACTTCAGTTTTACAAAGCTCAGAGGCAACTCAGGCACGTGAGAAAAACCTCCAAGTCTCTGCTCCCTGGTCCCTTCCAGGCTTCCATAGCTCTTGGCTGTGGTCTGCATGTAGCACAGATTCAATATCCACCTAAATGCCTGGAAATTCAGAGGGATGGCTTGGATTGAGTCCTTCTGGGACAGCCTGCTGGGAGTCAAGAAACTGCAACTGGGATACCAAGCTCAAAACTTAAGACACACAAATTCCACTTTTTCTTTCAAGTTTTAATCGCATAAATTGATGACATTTTTATTCTATGAAAAAGTTAAAAAGTTCCATTTTTAATTGACAAGAATCTATTTTTGCAGACCAGACCACTCAAATATTTGCATTTCAGTGCAAAACTTATTTCACTACCAAATCACAGAATCCCAGACTATTCTGAGTTGGAAGGGACCCACAAGGATCATCGAGTCCAACTCTGATGATTTCTTTTCCTTGCTTAAAAATCTTGTGCATAACCACATTTTCTGTCTCTGCAGTAAGACAGTATTCCATGTTCACCTCTGTGGAAAAACAGCTCCCAAAATGTTCCCTTATGTGTGCAAGACAGGAATTACCAGCACCTTCTCTGTGGGAGAACTCAAGTCACATCTCTAAATAAATGCAATACCACATTCTTCAGATGAAGGAGTTGAAATGTTTTTCTGTTAGAGCTTAGCACAAATGTGCAGTTTTACCCCTTACACAACAAACACACTCACTTACTCTTTGGCACTCCCTCAAAAAGCCAAGTCCAGGTGTTCCTCGATGAGCTGCTGGGATTGGAGGCTGGGGCTGGCACAGTCTCTGTGCTGGAGGTCACCAAGGCCTTTGGGGACTGAGGCCCCTGGGCTGGCACTGCAGGAGGATTCTCAGAGCTCCCCACTGGCTCCTGAGCTTTGGGGGAAGGAGACTTGAGAAGCTCAGTTTGCATTTTCAAAATCTGCCCCACAGGATCCAAATCCTTGGATAACTTTCTGGGAGGTTTCCTGGAGGGTTTTTTCCCCACATCCACAGCATCTGAGCAGTCAGTCCCACTGGCTGGAGGGCTCTGGGTGGCAGAAGGAGACCTGGGAGTCTCTGCTGGGCTGTCAGAAACAGTGGTTGGTACAGTTGTTGTGCAACAATCTGAGCTTTTACGTTCTGCATCAATGATCAAACGTTCTTCATCCGTGTCACTGCTGCAAAAAGAAAGGTGAGCCTCACTTTTCTGTGCAGCATCAGACCCTTTCTGGTAACCAACTGCTTCAGACAGAGCATCCAGCTTGGTTTCATTGCTCACAACTTCTTCAGTCACGACATTCTGTGCGTTGTTCTGTCCCACCGACACCGACCTCCAGCTTTCAGCAGGGGAATTTCCCTCAGGGCTGAAGCCTGGAATGACACCTAATGATGGAAGCTGCATGCTGGCACATGCTGAAACTTCCTGCTCACAAAGGGTGTTTTTCCCTTCTTCCTCTCCACTGTTTATGGTGGATGTCCTTCTGCCCCCCATTTTCAGGCCATGAGATATACCTTTAGCAGTGTTACCAACTGTAGGAAAAGTACTTTCCACTTTAGAAGTTCTTGAGAGCTTGGCAGATGCTCCAAAAGTTTCCAGTTCTGTAAGATCATCATCAAAGTCCATCCCTGTGTCATCTGGAAGGGGAACCCTCCTGCACTGGTAGGCATCAGAAGACACCTGAACACAGGGAGGAAAAGCAACAATATTTTAAAAAAATAACAACAAAATAAACTGAGAACCAGAATTTTTTAATCACAAACAAGACACTGTTAAGTTGAAAACATCAAAAATGTTCTACTATCCATTTCTGACTATTGGGAAAGATCAGCACTGATTGAAAAAAATTTTCCTGTTTAATGTGGAATATCTTGAGTTCTAAGAGTTGAAAGGCCTTTTCAAAGAGCAATAAAGTTCACAGAAATTGCTCCATTGAAGTAAACTGATCAAAATATATTTTCATGCAGTAAACATTAAAGCTGAGATGCTCATATAGTAGAAACACTTAAAGAACTAGACAGACATAGAATCACAGGATGGATTGGGTTGGAAAAGACCTCCAAGATCATCAAGTCCAACCCTTGGGCCAACTCCAGTCCCTTTACCAGATCATGGCACTCAGTGCCACGGCCAAGCTCACCTTAAAAACCTCCAGGGATGGGGAATCCCCCCCCTCTCTGGGCAGCCCATTCCAATGCCTGAGCACTCTCTCTGCAAAGAAGTTTTTTCTGATGCCCAACTTCAATTTCCCCTGGGTCCATAACTCAGCAGTAGAAAAACAATCAACAGAAATCCTCTATTTTCTTTCACTATCACAGAAAAGGTAACTGAGGAATTACACCACAGTTCTTGGTTGTGTTTGCTTTTAAGAACAGGTGAACCTACATACATCCCACTGAAACAGATTGTCCTCAGCTGGTTTGTCCATCCATACATCAGAAACTGAAACATAGGACGTTTTAGTTGCCAGGAAATCCATTGGAATTTCGTGGAAGATTTGATTCCTCTCTCTTACTGTCATTTCTTTTCTCAGCAGAGGTGAATCAACATAAACCACTTTAGCTGGTTTGTTACCTTTTCAAGAACAAAAAGAGCACACATTAAATGAAAGGAAGAAAAACTGTTGTGTAATTTAAATAATAAATCTTTCAACTTCCAATTATGGTCAAATCCATCCCACATGCATGCTAGAAGAAATGAAAAACAATCCTTTCATTCACTAACAACAGAAAATAAAAGTATGTCCAAGTACAGTGTGAATTATGGTCATCCTGCAGCAGCAACACATTAACATCTGATCATATTTCAAATAGTTCTAAACAGAGAATTTGTAAAATACAAATTAAGGATTCATCACTTCTCATACTGCATTTTATCATCAAATGCATTCTGTTTTCTAAAAAGATCTTTATTCTTGGATGAAAGTCAGTTGTTATTGTTGAAGTCTCATTGCCAGAGGTGCTGGCTGCAGTTTCTTTCCTTCCAATCAGTCCCTGTGTCAGGCTCTGCTGCCTCACTCCTGTTATAGTTTAAGCTGGCAAAATGCCAACTGCCTGGTACTCAGTCAAAAGGTCCACTCCCAGAGAAGGAGAGTGAGGGAAAAAACCAGAAATGAGGCTTTGGACATGGTGAAGTTCTTATATTTATATAGAGAAGTGGAAAGCTTAACACCAACTATGAAATAGCACATAGTGACAGGAAACAACAACAGGCTCACCGAGGTTGCCCCAGCTAACAAGCAGAATTCTGAACCAACCAAACCTCCTCCCCAAAAGGAAACTTCCCAGCAAGAGGGAAAAAGGAATTAACAGGAATATGCTCCCTTCCTCAGGTAAACAGCCACGCAGACCAGCAGCAGGGCCTGATATCAGCAGTCAGGGAGCAGGAACCCTCCTGGTCCCAAACATGGGCCGAAAAGGCAGAAACTCCTCCCCCCCGGCTTGTTATACTCCTCGATGCTTCCTAATGATGTCAGATGATATGAAATACCTCTTTGGCTGCTTAAGTCAGATGATACCTGTCCCCTCTAATCTGCGTCACGTCCTTTGAGGCCTGCTGAAAACTGAGGCCTAAATGGGGACCTATGGTGACTAGAGCCAAAACTACTACAACTCCTTTGTGACACCTTTACACAGTTCCACAGGAATCACCCAGAAATGAGTGTCATACCCTGCCCAACCTTGCACAGAAAGCCAAAACATGTGGGGAACACAGAAATAAATGAATGCATGGGGTTGGCTACAGGGAAAAGTGGAAAAGGAAGGAGCAGAGAAACCCTGGAAGAAACACCACGTATTTCTAACACATTCTGAACCTCCCCTGGGTGATAATCTGGGATCCAAAAATTGAGTTTAAAAACTGTAATGCTGGCACAAAAGGAATCAGGCATATCTTTACTGACAAAGTAATTTAATTTCAAGTGGGAAAATGCAGAATTTATAAAATCTGCAGATATATGATGGCTTATTTACTATCTAGAAATCTGTTATAGATATTTGTGAAATGCACACAAGGACATTCCAAGACAAAAAAAATACTCGTAATGAATGAACCTTTGTGTGTTTAATAAAATCCAAACAAAATAGCAGGAGAGGAAGTGTCAGAGTACTGAAGGAGTGCTTGGCAACCAACATACAGCATTCAGATGAGTTTATCAGTTTATTAAAAATACTTTCTGTTGCAGTTGGGAAAAGGATCTCCATGGATGTTCATTACTTTTTTTATTATTCTGTGATGTAAATAGATCCTTTTAACTCCAGCAAATGTTTGCTCTTTGCTTTTTCATAAAATTTCAGAGTTTATCTCTTTTTTTTGGCTTATTGAAATCAGTTCACTGGATAATTTTAACAACTTCATGGAGCTGATTTTTTTCCAAGGATCACAACTTACAGTCTTGAAAAACAAAAGGATATTTAACTGGTTTTTTTGCTTTGGTTTGTTTTTTCCCCAAGTGGAAAACAGCTGTATGTTTAAATTCAGTGTTTATGGTGATAACTGTAGAGGTTGGGACTATTTTCAGTAACAGGGTGTAGAAAACTGTACAAAGTGACCCTGGATCAGCTTTGCTGGACAAAACCACAAACTTTTATAACAAAAACATACCATACCTGCAACAGGGATCATTTTAACACAAACTGGAATTTCCCACTGTTCCTTGTAGTTTAGTCCATGGTTATTCAGTAAGGTAAACAATGATTGCTTACTTAAAACAACTTGAGGACAGTATTTCAAAGCAAGTTTTTCTGCATTTGAATCTGAACTGATATCCTAAACAGATAAAAAAATAAGTTATTTCTTTTAAAGTTTGGGGGTTTTAAGAAATACACACAGATTTAAATTTACAAGAAAAACTCCAACCCCAAACAAACATGGATCAACAACCCCCCCAAAAATCCAACCACCACCACAGTGCTGAGCATCAGAAAGAAATGAAACAGCAAGAAGCTCTGCTGAAGGTTTGATGTGAATCTTATGCCATCACACTGCAGCATGAGAAATCAAACTGTGCAAAATATGCCTTCAAAATGACAATAAAAAGGTTACTCACATTGTGCATAACCTGAGCCTTTTTTTCTGGAGTTATAATAGATGTAACAGTCGTATAATCTGTGGGCAGCTGAACGGGCAGGGCAGGGAAATCTGTTCTACCACGTCGTGCTGTGCCCTTGGAGAGAGGAGCAGCATCAGAAAACAGTTTGAACAGCATTATGTGACCCAACATTGCACTGCTCAGAAGGAAAAACACTAATCATTTATGCAGGTGCATGAAAAAGTTGTGCTATATGAAAAAATATACTATTAATGTAATATTTCTATAGCAAACATACAGCGAAAGGTGTTAACAGCTTTAGTAGCTAAATAATTTTATTGAAGTTTTAATTAATAATTTTAATTATCAGTTATAACCTCTAATGCAAGCACTGAATAATGGTTGAAAAAAATCCCAGATCTTTGTGCAACACAATCCTGATGTAATTCTTTGAAAAAACCACAAAACCATTTTGTATACATGAGATATTACCATTACAAGAAGATTCTTTTCCAGCTTGAAGGTCAGCTGTGTATGAAACTTCCCTCCCATGATACTCATGATCTCCTGGAGGGTGTAAAACTCTGGGTGCTTTTGCACATGTCCAATACATGCACGGAGAAATTCCTAGCACAGAAAGAAAAGAGTTTATGCATTTGTATCTTTCATAAGAATCCAGTTTTGAACAGGTTTTCTCTGCCAGTGCAAGCTGCACTTAAGAACTTGCAGATACCAGCCCAGATCTGTAATATTCTTACAATCACTGGCATCAGAACTGAAATATATTCTTAATTCTCCTCAGCCCCCCATATGCAAGGCTAACAATGTATGCACACAGGCTCAGTACAGTCATCAGAGAGATGAAGTTTAGTAGAGTTTGAACTGTGTTAAACCAAGTAATTACTTTCTTTCTTTATTTATCTTGGCTTCCAAAGGAACCAGTATTTTTCTGTGTTACCACCCAGTTCACACCAGGCCTACAGACAAGTCACAAAGGTAAGGACAGAGGATGATTCCATTTGGGTTCAAGCTCACTATCATGTCAACTCTAGATAATCTGAAGTATGTATTTAAAACATCTCGTTTGTATTTAGTAAGCAGAAGGAATTATTCCTGCTAGTATTGTTTAAAGCTAAATATGTGCCTCTATTTCATTTTTAACTCCAGGTATCAACCTTACAATAAACAAGACTTCAAGTTTCAGACACATTTTGTGACCAGATGACAAGAGCACTTTGAAAAACAGACAGAAGATCTAAAATTACGAAACCAATCCCAATTTTTAGGGAAAAATTAAAAAATGCAAGCAAGATTTTTGCCTTCACATGTGCCCAAAGTCTGTGTTAACCCACTGAGGGGCAAGTTTAATGAACCTGGATACTGGAATACTTTCTCCAAAACGTGCTATAAAGCCAAGAATGATACATGAAGTTTGATCTTAGAATGATCAAAGTGGATGTTTAACTCAGCATGAACCTGAAGACGATTATGATTAAAGCCTCAGTCAGCTCTGATTAAAGAGCCTGTGTAAATGCTGCTGTGGAGGGAAGTTTAGCATTGTGTCCAGTGCTGCATATCCAGGAGCAACTCCTTAATGGGGAACCACACTGAAAATGCAACTTCTCCCTTCCCAAATACAAAGATGTGATTTATTTACAATTAAAGCCTCAGTCACCTCTGATTAAAGAGCCTGTGTAAATGCTGCTGTGTAGGGAAGTTAAGCATGGTGTCCAGTGCTGCATATCCAGGAGCAACTGGTTACTGTAAATGCACAATGAAATGCAACTTCTCCCTTCCCAAATACAAAGATGTGATTTATTTACTTGATGAGTCAGTATTTTTCCCCTGCTGTATTCAGTGGCTCCACTGACATCAGATCTCACTGGCTACAAGGAGCCAGAGGCCATGCCACACTGTGAGGGAAAGGCCGACTGCCCACGCCTCATCCCGCCATGGGATCAGCACAAGTTCAGGGCCCAGCACGTCCCAGGAGCAGGGTCTGAGTGCCAGCCACAGTTCCAGTAGGATTGCTCAGGAAGAGCTGGAGTTCCCCCTGGCACTGGTGGTTACCTCAGTGTAACGCAGGGCATCCTCAGAGATGGCATCATAATCCTGGGCACAGCTTTTGGCAGCGTTTTGGGCAAACTTCATAAATTCTGCAATTTCCTTGTTTACAACTTCCTTCATTTGCTGGGGAAAGGAAAGATCTATTTTTAAGATAGAATAGAATCCTCGACACTAGGTATGCAACCAGCAAACTTTCCAGAGAGGTAGTACAGGGCAGAGATTCCACTTGCTGCTCAGTTTGGCAAATGCTCAGGGTTTCACTTCAGAACAAAAACTTTGAGGCCCATTTCCTTAAAAACATCCCAGACCAACCAAACATCCCTCCCAACAAACAGCAAGCTGCTTGTGCTATGGTGGTTTGTACAAAGAAAGGTTGCCAGACATGGCTGATGGAGTTCACAAGACGAAACCACAAAGATACTGAGCTCTGATTTCATGAGACATTATAACGTAAGTAGCAACAATGCAGTAGATACTGATGGGCTGGGAATGACATTTCCACTGTTACAGCATAAAATAAAGGAATTAGCACTAATAGGGAAGCATGGGAAAACAAAGGGAATGGCTCAAAACCACTTGCTGCCTAATTACATTTTACAGGACTCGACTGAAAGGACATTTCCAACCAACAAGGCCACGTTGCCGAGACTCAGCCTTTCTACTTGTGTGAGAGGCACAAGAGTTCTATGACAAATGAATTACGACAAATTGAATTTAAAACCAATTTTCCCATCTTCTCCTTTACTCTTTGTAAAAAAAAATCGTTTGACTCCCTTTGTGATGGTTGTATGTACATAGTTGTGCACTTACCAAGTATGTGAACAACTCCCTTTGATTTGCTGCATTAACTTGAAAATGGTTTATTTTTTTTGAGTACTTAGTCATCAGGTGTAAGTACGTTTTCTGCTCCTTCTCAGACAGACAAGAGGTGAATGGGTAGGGGAGCCTGGGTTCTGGAAAAGGATCATCATCATCAGCTGTGCTTTCAGCCTCCACCTCAGCTGCATCTGCAGCCTGCACCTTACAGCTCCGTCTGTTTTCTGAAGAGTTTGCTGCGGCTTCCACATTTTTCTTTGTCTCTCTGCAAGAAAAGTAACAAAGAACCTGCACTTTTCACATAAATACTAATATTTGTCAGAATTAATAAAGGCAGTCATGCAAACCTAAAGTTCAAATCCAGCAAAATGCCCTGAGAGACATTGTGCTATTCCAATTCCCAGCCTGTGTCAGAGGACTGTTCTCACTGTGAAACCTGGACAAGCAGACTAACCCTTGGCACCAGCAGAAGGGCTGGCACTGGTTTAGAAATAGGGGCAAAAAAAGCAGTGGGCTTTTTCTTCTTAAATAAAATGGTGTCTGTATTAGTCTGTGTACTCAATATTGATGAAACAAGGTAAATACGAAATGGGTTCTTTGCTCTGGAAACACCCACCATTAATAAAAGGATAAAGAATCCCCTCATTGCATCATTCACTCACAGCTGCTGTTCAGAAGAGTTTGCACTCAGAAAGGTCTCACTTACCAGTCAGTTATGGCAGTAAAGGAGAAAGGCTTTTCCAAGTTAAGTCTTTCTCTCATTGTAAAAGAAGAAACCTTAAACCACTCCATTGTAACAACAGAAATTCCAGATTCAATGAAAAAGTTGATACAGAGTACACAATTCAAGAGTTTAATTTTCTACTCTAAACAATGGTGGAATGAGTCACCAAAAATATTATTAGGCCAGGGCAAGGGGCACAACTGCCCTAACAACAACCAAAAAGCAACATAAAGCTGGTTTTTAAAACAATTCCAGCACACAAAGGCCAACCAGCTTAGCCCTGCTCAGTTTAAAATAATTGTGCTTAAGAGAGAAAATATTTAAGGCTAACAAAATGAACATTAACTGCTGATCTGGGAAAAAGCATATTTTTAAGGTACTATTTCAGCAGCAAGAAAACATCTCGAGTGTCATTCAGGCCCAGCAGTATCACATCCACAGCTCTTAATAACACTTCACAGCTGTCTCTCTGCATAGGGAGACGTGTCCATCCTCGTGGCACAAACTGGCAAAGTTAATTAAGCTGTAGCAGCAACGAGATGCTGACTCAGATATGCCAATGGAGGAACATCAAGAAATCCCAGCAGTTTAAATTGGGTGTATTCAGCACTGAGTGAAATGGCAGCACATCAAGATCATTTCAGTGTGCAGTGCTGTCACAGTCTGCATCGGGGGGCAAACCAAAATAATCTGACAGAGCTTTGCTGTCCATATTTACAGCATTATAGGTTATTTGAGCTGACGGCTTCAACTTTCCCCCTTCATTCTATCAGCAACCTGCCCTCACAGCTTCTGTACCAAGACTTAAGGAAATACCTATCAGAAACCCCAATACAAATTTCCTCCAGCTTTTCATAGAATCATAGAATGGATTGGGTTGGAAAAGACCTCCCAGATCATCAAGTCCAACCCTTGGGCCAACTCCAGTCCCTTTACCACATCATGGCACTCAGTGCCACGGCCAAGCTCAGCTGAAAAACCTCCAGGGATGGGGAATCCACCCCCTCTCTGGGCAGCCCATTCCAATCCCTGAGCACTCTCTCTGCAAAGAAGTTTTTTCCCATCTCCAACTTCAATTTCCCCTGGCAGAGCTTGAGCCCCCCGTGCCCCCTTGTCCTATTGCTGAGTGCCTGGGAGAAGAGACCAACCCCCACCTGGCCACAACTTCCCTTCAGGCACTTCCAGACAGTGCTGAGGTCACCTCTCAGCCTCCTCTTCTCCAGCACAAACACCCCCAGCTCCCTCAGCCTCTCCCCACAGCACTTGTGCTCCACTCCCTTCTCCAGCCTCGTTGCTCTTCTCTGGCCCCGCTCCAGCCCCTCAATCTCTTGCCTCAACTCAGGGGCCCAGAACTCAACACAACACTCAAGGTGTGGCCTCCCCAAGGCAGAGTCCAGGGGAAGGCTCACTGCCCTGGGCCTGCTGGCCACGCTACTTTGGATCCAGGCCAGGATGCCATTGGCCTTCTTGGCCACCTGGGCACACTCTTGGCTCCTCTTGAGCTTCCTGTCCCTCAGTCCCCCCAGGTCCCTTTCTGCCTGGCTGCTCCCTGTGCACCAGCAAACACACAGCTTTCCCCCAGACAGGGTGGGCACGTGCCCAGGGATGATGCCAGACAGCACCAAACGGTAACAGAACACAATGTACCTTCTGGATAAACGCCACAGGTCAGACAGGCTCGGAGACAGGGAATATTTTTCATAAAGTTCATGAGAGAAAAATACTTCTTTTCCATTTTTGGGTGCGATATCCCTAATAAAAAAATAATAAACAACTCACATTGTGATATACAAAAATTAAAGGCCACACCTGTCCCTGAGAAACAAAATCCAGAACCACTATTAAAATAAAAAAGACACCCCCAGTGTTTCCAGAATTCCTCTTTATGGAAGTCCTACATGTACTAATTCCTTCTGGCTTTCAATAGTACAACAGAAGTTCTTCACAGTACAAAAGAACAATTTCATTAATATAAGATATAAATTCTAGGCATGGCGAGAGAAACTCGTGGAATTACAGACTTTCATATGTTCACTACTGAAAACCAAACTTTGGGTTGAACTTGATGGAACTTTTGAGAAAGCTGCACCTATTTTCACTTTTTTAGAAAAGAGTTGCTCTTGTCTTCTACAGTGATCTTACCTTCTACTGTGTTTGGTTTTTTTTTAACGTAGCCTTTTCAGCGTACAGAGTTTATACAAGGCCAGCCTTCCTAAACTACTGCGAAAGGCACGAAGAAAGGTTTATTTACGCCTTACCTCTCAAACTAACTCGGACTCATCCCGCCTCTCCATTAAAAGGCCGAATTACGGCTTTGCGGGGCTTTTTGCGTCAGAAACACGAACAACGCCAGGGCCCCGAAAATCGGAGCCGTGGCTGCCCCTCAGCCGTGAGGGCACACGGACACAGGGACATACGAACACATGGACACAGGGACAGAGCCCAGCGCTGCCCAGGGCGGAGCTCCCGCGGCGGCACCGACGGGGAGCGGCGGCCGCGCCCTCAGCGCGGGGGCGGCGCCCGGCGGGGCGGGAACGAGGCCCGCCCTGCTCCCCGCGGGATGCGGCGCGTTCTGCCTCCCAGCAGGGCGGCGCGGAACGGAGAAGAGAGGAGTGGAATGGAGTGGGACGGGGCGGGACGCGGGTCCGTGCGCCGCCACCGCCGCCTCAGGGGAGAGGGGGACGCGCTCACCAGCTCAGCGGCGGCACCGCGGCCGCCATCTTGGCAGGCCCCCTCACGGCACCGGCCAATCAGCGCCC
>VWZD01013834.1:339013-398076 GCA_013396695.1 Sakesphorus luctuosus | reverse complement strand
GGTCCCTGAGCGGGGAGGGGGGGTCCTGAGCGGGAATGGGGGTCCTTGAGCTTGGAGGGAGGCCCCTGAACGGGGAAGGGGGTGCCTGAGGGGGGAAGGAGGTCCCTGCCTGGGGCTGGAGGTCCCTGAGCGGGGAAGGGGGACCCTCTCATCCCGCCTCTCCATTTGAGTGGGGATGGAGGTCCCTGAGCGGGGATGGAGGTCCCTGAGCAGGAATGGGGGTCCCTGAGCGGAGGAGGGAGGTTCCTGAGAGGGGCATGGGGCCCTTGAGAGGGGCAGGAGGTCCCTGAGCAGGGAAGGGGGTCCCTGATCGGGGATGGAGGTCCCTGAGTGGGGAAGGGGGTCCCTGAGAGGACATGATTCCCCAGGCCCCACAGCCCGGCCCTGAGGGGCTGATGCCGCGTGTGAGGGCGGAGGGTCCCGTCCATCTCCTCCCTCCTGTCCTGGGTCTTCTGTTTCTCTCGTTTGTTACCTCGTGGGCAGAGCTACAAAGCTAATTGTTTTTACTGATAATGAGGTGTCAAAGCGTGGTGAAATGTGGAATTGGGGTATTCTCGGAACCCGCTGGAAACTCGCTTGTGGTGTCCAAGGAAAGGACTCTGGTGAGGAGGGCAGTGTCCCCCTCGTGTCCTGGGACTGAAATGGGGCACAGTGACACAGGATAATGGAAACACAGAAAGGATTCGGAATGATTTCCAAACCCACCAGCAAGGGAGTCTTCAGCTTGCTTGCAGATCAGTTGTAAGCACATTGATTTTAATTGTGCCCTCTTTCCACTTGCAAATCTCAGAGAAGCAGGAAGGTTTTCTGGCCCTGCTGGACCCACCCAGAGCCCTGGCAGCCTCCTCGGGAGCAAACTTAACTTCCCAGCCCAGGGATGGTCACAGGGGTGCTGCTGAATGCTGAGAAGGCCTGTCTTGGTGAGTGTGGCAGGTTAAACCCTACTTCAGGCTGCATCCCTAAAACCTGCAGTGTCTGGGGTTTATTGTGTTCTGTGTTTTTTTGTTTTAATAAAATGGTGCTGCTTCCTACAGGTGATGCTTTTACTTCCATGGTATGAACACCAGGAACCACATTTCTGCTGTGAGGGCCATGGAAGACTGGCACAGGTTGCCCTGGGAGGTTGTGGACTCACCATCCTTGGGGATATTCAAGAGCTGGGCTTGGTCCTGGGCAACCAGCTGGAGGTGGCCCTGCTGGTGACCTCTGGAGGTCCCTGCCACCCTCAGCAGTTCTGTGGGCCTGTGAAATAATTGGGGGTCAAACCCACCATGTCCCAGTGTACAGATTGGCTTTCCTTGTGGGCAAGCACAGAGTCCTCAGTTTGCCTCTCACTTCAGAAAACCTTCTGTGCTTTATACTGAACTTACACAGTTCTTTATGGAGTTGTTGCCTCACCTCTGCCTTGGTGGTTGGGAAGTCCCTGTGATGGAAATACTGGGCAGGAATCATGTCCTGAGGATGAGAAAGTTAAACCTGGGTGTTCAGAGTCCTGAGTGCTGCAGACACGGAGCTGCTGCAGAGCAAAGGGCCCTTCACCTGCAGAGCAGCTCGACAAAACCAGCAGTGGAAGTGCTGACTTAGAGCTGAGCACTGAGCAGGGCCTCCAGACACAGTTGCTTCAAAGCTGAGTGCCAGGATCTATTTCTGGATCATGGTCAGGCACACAAACACTGAGCTGTTAAAGCTCTGTCAAGACTGAGGCATCTCTGAGAAGGTGCAGAAGGAGAATTTCACATGCCTGAAGTCTTAAGACCAAGCGTGCTGCTGACACAGTCAGGTGCTCCCAGAGTCAGCACAGCAGAGGGGAGCTGCAGTTTTTGATGCCTAAATTAAATTAAAACTTCAGTTTCGATACCCAAATCCTCATTTAAATCTATCCCAAAGTGGCAATTCCACTGGGAAAGTCCCTGGGAGGCCCTTGTGCCAGATTTCCTTGGTGCAGTGAACTCTGATTTCAAACAAGACACCTTCAAGGAGAGGGAACCTGGATTAATCCACACCCATTCTGAGAAGGTTTAAAGCTCTTGTTGGCCAAAAGGGGAGTTTAAAAGGTGTTCAGGAGTCATCCTGTTCCCTGCTGACAAATGGGGTGTTTGTGCTGGGAAGCACCACCTAATTTTGTATCAGTGCATTCCTTAAGGAATAAACCCAACAATCCACAGTTCAGAAAAACAAGCAAGATGCTACTGACAAAAAATTAAGACAGATTTTTCCATTAGAAGCTGAAGTTTTATTACAGGATAACAGTACATAAAGCACATCTAAAATCGATGTGTTCAATGCACTTAATAAAGGTAATGTAATATTAAAGGTACAGTTTCTAAGTACAATATAACAACATTCATATTAGAATGAAAATTGGAGTATTTAAAAGACAACATTAAATCTCTTATTTTTACAGTCATATTTACAAAATGAATCAAAATACTTTTTTCGGGACCGAGTAAAATAACAAACTTGAGTATAGCAGGCTATTGTAAGAGTGAGCTGGAAGGGTCCATGAGAGGGAGGAGTGAAGTGACTGGGTAAAGATCATTAGCAAAGGTTTAGTACAATACCACTTTAGTTTTCCTCTTGATGGCTTACGTTTGATTGTGGCTAGAAAAGGAATTTATACATACTGTACACATAACACAGCACATATTTACATGTACAGTATAATTGCATTTAAACTCGTGTGTATTTACAGAAATCTGAGCATGTCACTCAACGAGGTTCTTTAAGTCTGTGTGCTTAACCTTCAATCTGATGTGTATTTGTAATCAGCATTTACTGTGGTGTTGGTACACTGAATATTTAGTAAAGAGGGAGGATAAATGTTAACCAAATGGTTTTGCATAAATATATCCAACTATTAAAACCACGGGGGGAACGTGTTCCTGGGGCACGTGGAGGTTGGAACGTACAAATTTAAGAGAGAGTCCTTTTCTCTTTGAAAATACCAACAGGTGACTTAAATCAGCGAGGGAAAACAAAATTGTCATGGCTTATATTTAAATAAGATTGTAGCTTCAAGAGGTTTTTATAATTGTCCTGATAGTGTTTGCAGTTAAACATTCCACTTATGAAAATATACCCACGGTGCAGTAAAGTTTGTATTTGTTTTTAGGTCAACAGTATGTTTGCTGTTTAAAAAAAATTATTTATATATATATATTCCTTGGATTGAGGGTATAAAAGCAGTGCATGGAAGCCAAGAACCATGGCTTTAAAATTCACTACCTTCTATTATCAAAAAGTGCAGTAAACAGAAACATTGTTATTAATAAATTGCTCAAAAATCTTTGCTAAAGATCTTATAAATTCAGTAATATTACAGAAAAATTCTAATAAATATTTAAAAGGTTAATTACCTCCTTAGTTAGATATTTGATATCCACCAGTTTTTAAGAATGAACATGAAAACAATATCTAGAATGAAAGGAACAGGGGACAGGAGTACTTTGGAGGGTACATGACTACGTAAATTAAGGTATACATGAAAAAATAAAAACAAACCCCCCATACCTGACAAAACATTGCCAATTCCACTTCTTAATTAACTTTAGTTGCTACTGGCTGTCCTTGGATGTGTGTGCCTGGTATCTAGAGCATATCCAAGGGTGGAACTGAGACATCCCTCTGGCACGGCAGTTCTGGAACTGCAGCGCAGTGTGGGCAGGGCTGGGAACAGTCATGGAACATCCCTGTGTGTGGGCAGGGCTGGGAACAGTTATGGAACATCCCTGTGTATGAGCAGGGCTGGGAACAGTTATGGAACATCCCTGTGTATGGGCAGGGCTGGGAACAGTTCCAGAACATTCCTATGCACAGCCATGCAGCGCACTGTGGGCAGGGCTGGGAACAGTCATGGAACATCCCTGTGTATGGGCACTGGGAACAGTTATGGAACATCCCTGTGTATGGGCACTGGGAACAGTTATGAAACATCCCTGTTTACAGCCATGCAGGCAGTGCGGGCAGGGCTGGGAACAGTTATGGAACATCCCTGTGTATGGGCACTGGGAACAGTTATGGAACATCCCTGTGTATGGGCACTGGGAACAGTTATGGAACATCCCTGTGTATGGGCACTGGGAACAGTTATGGAACATCCCTGTGTATGGGCACTGGGAACAGTTATGGAACATCCCTGTGTATGGGCACTGGGAACAGTTATGGAACATCCCTGTGTATGGGCACTGGGAACAGTTATGGAACATCCCTGTGTATGGGCACTGGGAACAGTTATGGAACATCCCTGTGTATGGGCACTGGGAACAGTTATGGAACATCCCTGTGTATGGGCACTGGGAACAGTTATGGAACATCCCTGTGTATGGGCACTGGGAACAGTTATGGAACATCCCTGTGTATGGGCACTGGGAACAGTTATGGAACATCCCTGTGTATGGGCACTGGGAACAGTTATGGAACATCCCTGTGTATGGGCACTGGGAACAGTTATGGAACATCCCTGTGTATGGGCACTGGGAACAGTTATGGAACATCCCTGTGTATGGGCACTGGGAACAGTTATCGAACATCCCTGTGTACAGCCATGCAGGCAGGGCGGGCAGGGCTGGGAACAGTTCCAGAACATCCGTATGATGTCCCATGCAGGCAGAGCGGGCAGGGCTGGGAACAGTTCCAGAACATCCCTGTGTACAGCCATGCAGGCAGGGCGGGCAGGGCTGGGAACAGTTCCAGAACATCCGTATGATGTCCAGTGCGGGCAGGGCTGGGAACAGTTCCAGAACATCCCTATGATGTCCAGTGTGGGCACAGCTGGGCACGGCACAGCTGAGTGTGCAGAGCCCAGGCAGGGCGGGCAGGGAGGAGGGCACCCAGCAGAACAACAATCACAGCCCTCACTGCAGCAACAGCACAACTCTTCCAGAACTGCCTCCCTCTCACACAGACAGCACGTTGTAATTACCTTACACTGGCAGATTAGATGTTTTTCTCATTTTTGATACAATACAGGCAAGACTGTTTTAGTAACCAAAAGGATAACAAGCTGGACAGAACATTTTTAATAATTAATAATGTTAATAATGTAGAAAAAAATTCTACATTTGATATCAAGTATCTGTACCGGTGAAGTAATTTTCTCCTTATTAAATATACTATAGAATAATTTATATAATGACACTATGCATTTAAAGAGAAAACCATGTCCCAAATCTTGTACTCTGATACAGGTACTTGTTGGGCATATGTTGGTGTATATATATATATACACAAATATATATATTTATATATAGTTATACTCAGTGAAATTAACAAGACCCAAAGGTGGTATTGTCTAGGAATAAAAGGGGTTTGTTTGTTCTTGTTCACAAAAGTAACTTATCTAGCACCACACATCAGAAAAACACAAAAATAGCACACTCTAGTTCTAAACAGCTATGTCTAAAATAGATTATATAGTAAAACAGATATTATACAGCATAATGTGGTATTTGATAAACAGATAAATATTTGCACTGTGTAGGCTGTTTATAGTATAACTTTATCTATACAGAATGAAAGCAAAAAGTTAACTGTATAGAGGTGAGCAGAACAACATTAAATATTATGACTCCAAAGCAGAGACAAAGTTAGAGTTGAAAGAATAGAGCAAGATAAAATGTTTACAGGCCATTACAAGTCCTTAAATTAGTAGTAAAATAAGGAATCAGTTGCTCAAGTTTAAGAAAGCAGTAAACAAGAGATTGCATTTACATGCAGATGTCTAAAACTTGTATTTTCTTTTAAATCTATGCACAAAAAGTCATTTGTTTTTATTGCTTGACATTCAGTTATGGCTAGAGTATTTTTAACCTTTTGTTGTACTTTGGAAACAAGAATATTGTTAAAGGTGCCATAAAAATGGACAACATTGAAAACAGTTTGCAAATAAACCACCTAACACTGCAGTTCTTTATACATTTTAAAAAGCCTTGTCTGGGGTTTGTCATATGTTAAATATATTTAATCTGGGAAAATACATTGTAGCTTGAAGCCTCCCATTGGCCCAAACATCCAATACAAAAACACATCTCCAGAAAAGGAGCAGGCAGACAATACAGTTACATAGAAAGAAGCAGCCAGTTAATGTCCTAATGGTTCCAAATTGACCACTGTTCTGTAGCTCGTTTCTAAATCAATGCAGAAATGAGGAACGTTTTGGATTTCAGAAGGTGTACAGTACGTTTGCCTTTTTGTGAACCAAAATTCACTGTATTGCTTATGAGTTCTCTGCATCAGACAGAGATCAGCGGTAGAGATTGCAAGTTCCTGTCAAGGCTGTGCATCTACACTGCGACTCTGGGGGGTAACTCGGGGGATGTTTCTCAAACCGAAAGTCACACCTGGTTTAGATAGTTTGGATTGTTCCGGAGCAGCGAGGGAGGCGCGCACAGCACAGCATGGCTATGTTGGGGGCTCGTCCGGGAATGCATGGCCAGAGAGAGCCGCAGCGCTCACACCCCCTGTACGGAACGCACGGCCAGACCCGCAGCGCTCACACTCCTGTCCCAGAATGCACGGCCAAACCCGCAGCGCTCACACTCCCTGTCCGAACGCACGGCCAAACCCGCAGCGCTCACACTCCCTGTCTGAACGCACGGCCAGACCCGCAGCGCTCACACTCCCGTCCCGGAATGCACGGCCAGACCCACAGCGCTCACACTCCCTGCCCGGAACGCACGGCCAAACCGGCATCGCTCACACTTCCTGTCCGAACGCACGGCCAGACCTGCAGCGCTCACACTCCCTGTCCGAACGCACGGCCAGACCCGCAGCGCTCACACTCCCTGTCCGAACGCACGGCCAAACCCGCAGCGCTCACACTCCCTGTCCGAACGCACGGCCAGACCCGCAGCGCTCACACTCCCTGCCCCGCCAAAGGAGTTCACTGCAACACGGGGAGCCCTGCGGAGACACAACCCCAGAGTGGCTTTGGGAGGCCTTGAGAAACATGAGCGAACAAGGACACACAGGACATGTGGCCACCGAGAACATGCAGCGTTAAGGAAAAGGTGTGATGGCAACAGCAAGGCCAACAGCTTGATTGTGAAGCTCAGCTTGGAAAAGTGAGGTCATGAGGGAAGACATACAGGTGGATGCTGTGGCAGAAGAAGTGAACTGATGAGTGTTGATCTGAAGCCTTTATCATGTTTTGTTTCTTATTTGGATAGCCTACTTATTGCTATAAAGTTATTGCTATATTCTACCAGTGATAAAGGCAAAAAAAAAAATTACAAACAGCAACATTACATATGGAAAAGGTAGAATACAGCTTCTGTTTTGATGTTAAAATTCTATTTAGTACCTGAATAAAGTTCCAAAGATAGACTGTATATTATCCCAGATGTTACATATTTTCCCCTCAAGTCCAGTGACCTAGCGAGCCATTATCACAGTACTGCAATTAAAGCACACACTGCAAGGATTTTTAAATAAATACTCATTTACATTTTAAAACTTTGCTTTTTTGTTGTTGTATTTGGTATCTGTATGCATTTGCCCTCATTTCCACCAAATGATTTACTGACAGGAATACTTAAATGAAAATAAGAGGCCAATATTCAAATACATTAACGGATGAAACTTTTAAAGTAATAAATATTAGTATTAATAATGAAAAAAATAATTCTAATGGTTTTATTTCTCCAGCTAGGGAAAATAAAAGATGTTCTGTGCAATCTGAATCAGCTAGCACAGGTACAATTGCACACAAATTGCTTATTATTTTTGGATATTGTATAGTAAATGCTGTTTCTGACATTTATATTTATAGGGTTATCTACTTTGGGGAGTTTAGGGATGTCTAGGGAAAAAATACACATTGTTTGCAGAGCTTCTCCTGTGTAACCTGTTTTGTTCATCAAGGACAGACTGGGGACTGTCTATGCCAATCCAAAAGAAGGTGTTGGAATGTTTGGCTCACCCCACTAACACAGCAAAAACATCTTATAGATTGTCCATTCTAAGAGTAGGTTTAGTTGATGTGCAAGAATGTAAAGAACAGCAATAGGGATTAATTTTCTCCTTCTGAAGATGCCAAACAGCAACTGATCCAAAGGTCAGTGCCAAGCCCTGGAAGGGCATTCCCAGCTGAACTCCATTGTCAAAGCAGGGTTTCTGTTCCTTAAGCAATCTAAAGTGAACAGCTGGAAGCCAAATACCCGTGAAAAACCCTCCAAGACCCTGGAAAACTGGTGCTTTGTGCAGGCAGACACAGGTTTGATGGAGAATTTCACTCTCTTCCCAGTGTCACCAAAGTCCTGAAGTCTCGCCCACTTTGCTGGCAGTTGCTTATGTGCTTTTCTACTTGCACTTTGGGAAGAACATGGAGCCACAAGCCAAGGCCAGTTGGGCCAGGCTTCCAGCACCCTCCAGCTTGGCCCTGGCACTCTCCTGGACACTGCTGGGCTGTGCTGCCACTGCAAACTCATTGGAATTAACTGCTCTATTTGATGGACTAGACAGGAAAATGTCTTCAGCCTCAGGGTTTCTTTCCATCAGGTTTTTTGCTACAACGACAACGTTTGAAGTGTTGCTCTTGTATTCCTGCAGATCTGTGTTCCTTTCTGTGTGACTTCATTGCCAACACCTAATCATGACCTTTTTGTCCTCACTGCACTACCATAAACTGATTCATTCTCTTTGACAATAATTTAAATACTGAAAAGCCATTTTGCATTGCAGAACATGAATTTCAGCTGGAAAAATAGTCACATCATTACAAAAACGTCCAGAGGGTATTGAAATTAATTTCAATCATTTACTTAGTGGGTCAGCACTTATTTCCTGAAATAAAACTGCAAAACCTTTGCGCTGTTTGGAGTACTTTAGTCTTGAACAGAACAACAACCAAAAAGCAGCTGCACTGCCAAAGTGAGCAAGAGAATGAGGCACACACAGAACATTTAGTTAAAAAAATATCCAGTTCTCTTGTGCCTGGGGGGGGAGGGGGAAGGGGAGAAAGACGAGCATCTTTTTTAAAAAGTAATTTGTTGCACCAGCAGTACTGGCCACCCTGTTGAAGAGTTTTAGAAGATCCCTGAGCACTTTAGTTTCTGCCTCATAACCCCAGCTCCAAAATGATTATTGGGCTCTCATGTTGGTAACGAGATGGATTGTCATTCACAGTTAAGTCAATCATAAGGTGCTTATCTATTTACCCTTTTTTTCACCAATCAGCACAAAGAACTGTCAGAAAATAACTTTTATTTTTTCTTTTTTTTTTTTTAAATAATAAAAGGGCACAAAATTTAAACAATCAATGTTTTGTGACAGTGGTTTTTAGGATTATTATCTGGCTGCCCCTCAACAACAGACAAGTGATTCAATCGACATTCCTTAGCAAAAAAAAAGGAAAGAAAAAAAAAGGAAAGAAAAGAAAAAAGGCAAAAAAAAAAAAAGAAAAATCCTGTACAAATATGTATTTTTCCCTGAGGGATCAAGGTTACACCCGCAAGTGCTCTATGTACATATTGCACTGTAGAGGAATGAAGAACATGTGCAAAAAAAGCAACAATGATTGAAGCTTACTAATAATCAAACCTTTAATCATGACTGCTATGTCATCTTGCATTTTGGAATGTCGGAACACAGCTATTCCTTTCATCTAAAATGTAAAAACAACAACAACAAAAAAAAGAAAGAAAAAGAAAAACACACCTCTACTATGGCACATTCAATGAAATAAAAAGTTTTCCAAAGACAAATAGACAAATTCCATCAAGAAAATAATACAAAGTTCGTTCGTTTGTGTTTTTTTTGTTTTTTAGAAAAATTACATTACTTTCTTTCATTGTTTCACATTACAAAATCTTTTTTTTTTTTAATGTTTACACAAATCACATTTTATTGCAGGAATATTTCAAGTGCCATCAAACATTTATAGAAGGGTTAAAAAAATAGAAGTCTCTCTAAAGTGGTCCAGACAAGGCTTTGTATAGAATAAATCTTTTTTTTCCACCTTCTATTTTTGACTTAAGTATTTTGAATACATTTTCTTTATTCCATTGACACTTAACAGCCTAGAAGCAGCCACTCACACGGACCCACAGACACTCTGTGCTCACACAACAGACTCTCCCACACACACACACACAGGTGCACATACACAGATATCTTGGTATCCAGACTAAGAGAAGCTAATAAAGAACAACCAAACTTAAAACCAGCCTCCCTTTTTTACCTAATCCCATAGTTTTTCCAATGTCAGACAATGCTGGAGGTGATGGTGTCATTGGGGTGGTTCAAGGACAGGCCAGGAAACATCTCTGTGGGCAGATGCAACACCCAGCGAGAGTCTCTTTGCAGACTCCAAGGGCCAGGTCACTAAACCCTAACAGGCTCTTGTATCTTCAGCTCTCCTAGTGTTTTATTTGTAGTGAACTGGGCAGACCTTGGAAACACTTGTGTGGATCCCCACTGGCCCCAGGTGTGCCTTTCAGGTGGGTATTTGCTCACCTGAGATGCCAGTGTGGGGCTAGGCAGAGGCAGTTCCTCTGCTGCTCTGGGTTCTCACAGCCCATCTCTGACCAGCCACTCCAGTGCCATCCTGTGTCCCTTCCACACAAACCTCCTTGGCAACAGGTGTCTTATCAGTACCCCTGCCAGGCTGTATCCCTTTTTTCCACTCTCCATGGAGAGCAAACCAAGAACTCCACTCTGTTGCCAGGTGGCTGTTAACTGGGACCAGGAAAGCAGAGTTACTGGGGGGGGGTGTGCACAGCCTGATCTAACAAGGTGCCAGTTCACAGGAGCTCCCACAACAAACATGACAGCACTGTCTGGCCTGGAGGATCACTTTCCTACCTGAAACCTTTTCATGGTTATGTATTTTATTAGTAAACGCTCCAAAAATTGTGTTGTCAATGACTTAGGGGTGTAAATATGCCAAACTAGATTCCAGACAAACCCTTGGCACCTAGATGCCTGGTAAAGTACTAATATTCATCAGGAAAAGGTAAGAAAAAGGATGTGACTGAAGATTAATCCCCATATATTTTACCTGGTAGTCTATGTATTATTGTCAGAAGTCGGAGTTGTATTTTGCTCCCTACAAACGTACAGGTCTCACTTCAGTACTCATTAGTTGACACTGAGATTAAGTTTAGTTGATCTTTACAGGACTAGCACCTAAGGCTGGTCACATTCAGAAAACATTTGTTAGTTAAAAGGGTTGCCTCAAAAATAGGAACACACATTAGAATGCAAGTACCATATCGTGCCAGGTACTCCAGTAAAGTAAACAATGACTCCAGGAGGTTTCGCAGTGGGACTGGGGAGCTGAGCCCTCTCTGCAGGAGCAGCACAAACACAGCTCTGGGCTCTCTCCTGACTCCATCCCAGGGCAGCAGAGCAGCAGGTGCTGCCCTCCCACACTGGGCTCACTGCTCTGAGCAGGAACTGAGCTGCTCCTCTGCCCCTGCCCTCAAACCCCAGGGAGGTCTGACTCCTGGGAGCCTCCCTGCTCTGGACTGTGTCACTTCAGCAGGTGCCACAGCTGAATGTCTCAATCTGACCCCAAAGGAAACACGTTCAAATCACACAATAAACCTGTATTTTGCTAATAATAACCCACTGACCTGATTCTCCTTATTAAAATCCTTAGGCTTCAGTGTGCTTCTGTTCACTTGTTACTTCTCAACAACCATAACATATAAAAGAGATTGTTTCCCTTGGAAATTAAAGTCTCATTCCTTTTTCTTTTTTGAAGTTCCCAGCTTTTGCTTTTGCACTTTATCAGAACCTTCCTTTGTGTAGGCCTACAGGGCATCCAGTGATGCATCTCCATCTCATCCAAACCCAATTACACACCTCTGGCTCGCACAGCCACGGCTCAGTTTGTAATGTTTGCTCTACTCTGCTCCTTCAGAACCAGGTTTGCTGCCAGATCTGCTGCTCAGAGACAGAATCCTTCCTGGAGGGGATGGTAATTAATAAGACTGCAAGATTCAGCTTATTGCTTGGCTTTGCAATACAGGAATCAGAATTACAGAATGCAGATCTACGGTATTAATGATTTCCAGGCATTATGCAGAGCACAAAGCAATGGTCTCTAGTAACAATGTGCCTTTACTTTGTTAGTCTGTCCTCAGCTGCTGGACTTTAAAGTGCATCTTTCTAACCAAGGAGAGCAATGGACTTCTCTGATGAGCTCCCTGAATGGAACTGCTGGATGCTGGAAGAACAGGGGGCAGTGTCTCATCTCACTGAAGTCCCAGACAAACCTGTGGGTTTTCCCAGCCTTGAGCCTGGAGTTTGGAGTCATTGTTTACCATGTGGAGTACAAAAGTATGCAATGCTGTGTATCAAAGTTGCTCTTCCACATACATGTCATACACACATACTTTTACTGAAGATACAGACTTGAGTAAGCATCTTTCTTCAAACCTGGATTTAGGGTGGGCAGAAATACACCATTTATAGCCTGATTTTCAGAGCTGCTGAGTTACTCATTTGTTAATGAGCTGTAACTGCTTAGTTTGACTCTGACAGTGGAAACTCAGCACCTCTGAAAATCAGGCTTTTGACTTGTGCACCTAAATTTCAATTTAGGCATGTGATTTTAAACATCCAGGTTTGAAAGGTTTGAAAATAAAAGTACCTTTGAATTTAGCATCTGGAAAGATTATTTTAATGTAAAAAATTGTCATTATTTTCAACTCTTTTTTAAAAATCTGGAACCATTTCAGGATATGACCAGCCTCTCTTTAAAAGGAACATGGAAAACAGCAGCATAAATACCTCCCAATGTACCAGTACCTGCCAAACCTTTTCAGTTAAACTTGAATTTCTGGTGCACATGCAACACAACAATGAACACGCTAGCATTTAATTTAAAGAAAAAGGTGCAAAATGAAAGTGCCTTATCAATTCAACAAGAAAAGCTATACCAGTAACTACATTTTATATTAATTAAAACAATATATAAACAATATCTCTTTTGCTATATATAGTCTTCATGCCCATTTACCCTGTAATATATTATAATGCTATTGTTGCTATTGCTATGGACCCTTTTCATGCCGTTCTGTCTACTGGCAAACAGTGGTAGGTGAAAAAAATCGTCCTTCATGAAACAATGAGCAAGTTGTGCAAACTGATGCTGAAATCTCTGCAACGCACACCAGTCGCTGATTATTGGGTGGACTCTGTTCTGACCAACAAATTGATTGTTCTGTCAAAAGTCTGGGCAGTGAACTACAGGAGAAAACAACCTTCTGACATTAGTACCCTCAGTCTGTGTAAACAGAGGTCAAGGATTGAGAAGCTGAGACAGAAAAAGGGTCCATATTTGTAGGCATAATGGAAATCATATGCATGAGAAAAACAAGTTCAACTTTGTTTCATTGTTTCCCATCCTTCGCCTGACCCCGACCGCCAAGAGATGTGCAGTGTGTTGGCTCCCTAGGTCTGTGCAGGGCCATATAAAGTGTCTTGGTTTTCTTTCTTTTTTTTTTCCTTTTTTTTTTTCCTTTCTTTTGTTTTAATGTTTGTACTTCAGACATTCTAGAAGTGCTTAGGTGATACGTTTACCCATCAATTTGCATTGCTGGCTCAAACTCTGAAGTGAACAACTCCTTGTAAAGTGGAGGAAAATGAAGTCGCACAATGTCTGGGTATATTGCTTTAAATGCCATAAGCTTTTCTGTATGTCGTCCACACAGTGCTCTTAGAGTAGACACTTTGCATATTAACTGTAAAGAAATGAACACAAGTCACAGGGTCATACTTGGCACCACCTCCCCAAATCCTGCTGTCAGCAGAAAGCTCTCCCCAACACAACTGTGTTCCTCAGCAGTGACACTTCAGGTGCACAGCCAAGGGGGGGGCTGTTAATGATATTTAAGTAATGGACTCACAGCTATCTGTGAAATAATCTTTTCTTTAGGAAAATGGATCATTAGGTTTCCTGGTTGGATTGATACAGAATTTCAGGGCTGGGTCTTCATTCATGCAACTAAATCATTCTCTTGGAAACTGCTTTTAAACCCACTGTGAATGTTATGGAGGGAACTGGCAAGGCAATACATTAGACTTTAGTTAACTTAAGCCAAATAAGGTGAAAAATATGTACTTCAAAAATATCACTCGGGTACCTCCCTGCAGTCACTGAGCAAAGTATTTGTATCAAAGCCAATGGAGGAAACTTCCTTCCAGCAAAGGTATCCAAAGTACACACCAAGAAAAGAATTACATGAGCCAGGATGGGAAATGAAGAAAACCTGCAAAGCCTGGGCTGGACCCTCCTGCTTGTCTTGTGAGGAATTCTGTGGGCTGAGCTAAGCAGAAGCTTTCTGGCTGTGCACAGCTGCCTAAGAACTACCCCTGTAAGCAGTGCCTATCTTTCCTCAGTTCTTCACATTTACTTCTTGTAACATCACACCACTTTTTCAGTCCTGAAAAAATGACGTGAAGATATTTAGATGAGCAGAGTATGTGGTGGCTCTTTTCCCTGGGCTTCAGTATCTGGAAGAACTGAGAAAAAGGCTGTGTGGGGAACCTCTCATGGAAGTCTGAAAAACGAGTTTGGGTTGGGTATTGCATGTGACAACAACCCAATTGCCATGCAGGCAGAGGTGCCACAAGGATTAAGGCTGCATGTCCTAAACATGGTCTTGTGTGGCAGAAAAGTTGTGTGGGAGAACCAGGATAAAAACCTTCATCACCTTTTGTGAAGTTCCACATAAAAATACTTCCTTGCAGACCATCATCAGCCTTGCTCCCTAACACATCCTCACCTCACCTCTTCTGGGTTTCAGTAAATAGTTTCAACTAAGCACCTTGACTTTGAATTCTGGGTTTATAAATAACAAGGTAACTGTGCAAAAGCTTGTACACCATAATCAGGATGTTGTCCATGAGAAGGCACATTTTCCCAGCCGTGGGACAAGGCACAGGAGGATTCTTACCTTTGTTAGAATTCCATCTTCTCGGTGGTTCTTCTGTAGGACGTGCTGAAGTGCCAGCTGGATCTTCTGCTGGAGTTTCTCAATTTTTACTTTCTCCTGAAGCCATGAGCGATCTGAACACAAATGGAGTTAACACCTCTAGGGCTGCACACACAGGTCACAGAGCACCAGGAAGTTCTGAGGTTCTTACACATTCATCCTTCCTGTTTGCAACCTTCCTTCCACTTGTTACATACTCTCATAGGGAAAACCAGTTTCAAAATTAACAGGTTTTGGAGTACAATTATTACATGTACTTAAATTGACTTTTATAAAGCCCTTAATTAGGAGAGAGCAATGAATCTGAGCAAGATTTTTTTAATCATTTGCTAACAAGGTCTGTAAAATCAGGGGTATTTACAAATTGAAGCTACCAGCTTTTCACTGGGAAATGAACAGATCATACAATGAACAAGTAGTTGGAGTGCACCTTCTTCCTAAGACCTCCAGTGACTTACAGAAAAATCAGATGCAAAGATTCAGCTATTAAAACCATAAAGCAGCTCCTAAACTTCCTGGCAGCAAAGTGGTATTGGCTGCTACATCCTCTGAGTGACAGACCTGCAGGACTCTGTGGCTTGCTAAGACACAGGGCTAACACTGCTCCTCCCTGGTAACCAGCAGGAGAAGGTGTTTGTGATGGTCTCACAAACCCCCTGCTGCCAACAGACCTGAGCCCATTGCCCTGCAGTGCCAACCCACACTTCAAGGCTCTCAGGCCAGACACAAACTGAGTCTCTGCCCCACCTTGTCCCACCTGACCGAATGAGCTTTCCCCTTGTGAGCCCCAAGGGTGTAGCCATGGGCAAGGTGAGCCAGGCTGACTCCTGGGGTGCCCTGTGTGTGTGGCACTGCAACCCTCAGTGTGCCAGTGCCACGGTGGGACAGACAGCTCAGCTGCCCTGGTGCCTCTGTGCCACACTAACATAGGTGATGCTGGAACCCCTCTGTCCTGTGCCCAACAGCTCTGCTGCTGCTGCCACCTCCCAGGTGTGCAAAGCTGGCTCTGAACTCAGTGACTGCCCTCTGTCTGTCTCACCAGGACTGCCCAGTGCTCTCACTCACAGGCATTTAAGCTTCTGCAAGGAAGCCAAGTCCTCAGCAAGGTGAAAATTTGAAAAAAAGGGCTTAGATCAGGATTTCCAACTTAATAACCTGATTCCTAAACTCATAGTTTCAATGTGTTTATTAAAATAAAAATTTTGGTGAAGAAGGAGACACTCAAAAAGATGAAGACATTTCCACACTAATAGTATTAATGTTATTAAACCCACCTCAAAATAAAAACGACCTCTCCCAAACAAAGCCAGAGAAACCTTCATCTCTTACCTGCTGACATTAAAACAAACGCAGAAAACAAAGCTATTTCATCTTCTGTCAGGTGCATAGAACATAAACTTTTTCCAAATTCAAACACAAAACTAATGAAGTCTTCACAACCTGCCAAGAAGAAGGTACAGCTCGTGTCACATTGTTTGAAACTACTTCAGAGCCACAGAGTTGCTGATTTACTCTGATGGAGATGAGAAACAGATGTAAAATACTGCAGAGGTGAATGGTCTTCTCCCTAAGGACTGTGAAATGATGGCAGTGGGATCTCACCCACCCTTGAGCTCATCACCCCATTCCCAAGAGTCTCCTTTGCACTGTGTCTTTCCTATGTTTGGTTCTTATGGGATAAACATGGATAAACTGATTTACTTTTGTTCCTGTTCTAAACAGAACCTTCTCGTGTCAGTGTGGACTGGAAGCTCCAAATGTGGACTCACAAAGTGCTGATTTTAAGGCTGTTGAGCACCTGAGTGTGGGGAGGAGGGAGGGACGTGCAGGAGCAAAGGGGGAGGCCAAGGGCTGACTATTTCCATGCAGAAGAGGAACTCTGCCTGCCTTCCTCCCTCCTCCTGCTCACACAGGGACAGCCAGGTCACTGCTGCTGTCCCACAGGCACTTGTGGCTGCCAACAGAACCTTCCCCTGCCCATCTCAGCCCACCCAGCCTGAACCTCTGCACACAGCTGGTGACACACAACAGGACGTGTCCTTGGAACCCAGAGCTGTTTGCACTCTGACCTTGGCGTGGTTTAGAAAGGCAGAGAATCCTTCAGTTCTCCACTGAAGTGTTTTCACTGCCCTCCAAAACAGCCCAAATCTACCCCCAGTGAAATACACCCTTTTACAATTAGCAAAATTACATAGGGAAAAAAATTTTAAATTTATAAACTGTGGTTTCATAAAAAAATGATTTACAGAATTTTACCTGCAAATAACTGGACGTGGCAGAATACAAAACATTACCAACATCTTTAAAAGCAGTAACATCAGTAGAGCCAAAATCTTAAAGATTATCCAAGATCTTAAAGACCTTAAAATCTGTTGCCTTTCCCAACAGGATAAATGGAGTGTTACACTAGATAAGAGATCTGGGCTTCTGTTCTCACCAAGTGAGTCCAAACTGCTCTACCCTCACCAAAATGTTGAATTTCAACACCAGAAGTCCCTTCCTGCACAGAGTGGAGCTGGTTTGACTCCTCAAACAGAGCCAGCATGACTGCTTAGAAAACAGGCACTCTGAGCTTTGCAACTCTTTTATTTGAACACCACAGCCTGATTTTCTCAAAGCAGCTCCTTTCCCTTGCTTTTCCACCTTATTATTCTTATTTCATTTTTTTTTTAAGACACAACACTTGACATTTCCTTACCTAAGGACTTGAAAACCTCTGGGCTAGCATACTTGCCATCAAAGTAGACTGTGTTGTTCTGGGAGTCAAAGGCACGGCACATTCTGATGAACACAACCTCTAAAGACCCTAAAACAGAAACAAGGTGTGTTTGATTGTAGGAGGAGAGACTTCAGCTGCAAAGAGCAAGTGAGGATTTAAAAATAATGCTCTGCATTCCTTCTCAATAGAGTAGGGTGGGAGGTTCCTGTGCTGTAACAGAGCATAGCTTGGTTTGCTACTAGAATTAAATGAATTCCCAAAAACCCCCTTAGAAGTTTTTGCCAAAGCAACACAGTCATTGCTAATAAACTAGTAATTTTTTTAGAGAAATGAAGGCTCTGAAGACAAAGCAGCTCATTTAGATTTATGTTCACAACGTGGTCCAGTATTTGCAAACTGCATTACTTCTACAATATCTTGCAGAGAACAATCTGGATTTTTATCTTGAAATATGTAATTCACTCTCAGTAATCTAAAATAAAGAAATCTGAATCCAACTTTTCCATCTTTACACACTCCTTTGTTCATAATGAAAATTTAATTTGGAGACTCGAACTCCTTCTATTCAGGGTACCTGAGATGATGTTACTTCAAAGACAGACAATGTATGAAACTTTTCCCCTCTGTTATTTTAGATTATCATTGTGCTACATATGAATATTTGCATATGCAATCACTGTATACAAGCAACACCCTTCTTTATTGATGATTTAGATGAGGGGATTGAGTCCATCAGCAGCAAATTTGCTGATGACACCAAGTTGAGAGGGAGTGTCGACCTGCTGGAAGGCAGGAGGGCTCTGCAGAGGGATCTGGAGAGACTGGAGAGATGGGCTGATTCCAATGGGCTGGAGTTCAACAAGGCCAAGTGCAGGTCCTGCCCTTTGGCCACCCCAAGCCCTGCAGCGCTCCAGGCTGGGCACAGAGTGGCTGGAGAGCAGCCAGGCAGAAAGGGACCTGGGGGGACTGAGGGACAGGAAGCTCAAGAGGAGCCAAGAGTGTGCCCAGGTGGCCAAGAAGGCCAATGGGATCCTGGCCTGGATCCAAAGTAGCGTGGCCAGCAGGCCCAGGGCAGTGAGCCTTCCCCTGGACTGTGCCTTGGGGAGGCCACACCTTGAGTGTTGTGTTGAGTTCTGGGCCCCTGAGTTGAGGCAAGAGATTGAGGGGCTGGAGCGGGGCCAGAGAAGAGCAACGAGGCTGGAGAAGGGAGTGGAGCACAAGTGCTGTGGGGAGAGGCTGAGGGAGCTGGGGGTGTTTGTGCTGGAGAAGAGGAGGCTGAGAGGTGACCTCAGCACTGTCTGGAAGTGCCTGAAGGGAAGTTGTGGCCAGGTGGGGGTTGGTCTCTTCTCCCAGGCACTCAGCAATAGGACAAGGGGGCACGGGGGGCTCAAGCTCTGCCAGGGGAAATTGAAGTTGGAGAGCAGAAAAAACTTCTTTGCAGAGAGAGTGCTCAGGGATTGGAATGGGCTGCCCAGAGAGGGGGTGGATTCCCCATCCCTGGAGGTTTTTCAAGTGAGCTTGGCCGTGGCACTGAGTGCCATGATCTGGTAAAGGGACTGGAGTTGGCCCAAGGGTTGGACTTGATGATCTCTGAGGTCTTTTCCAACCCAATCCATCCTATGATTCTATGATTCTCAGTCAAAACTAATAGAGCAGACCTTAAAACTGACCCACATACCTGCTTTCAAAAGCACAATTTGATCATTTTGACACAGTTCCATAAAGCCATCGATGCGTTTGGCAAACTCCACCACGTACTGTATCGCTTCTGTGATTTTGACTGCACACAACTGCCACATCACCTCCCTCTGCTGTGGGAGAGAGGAGAGAAAGGGAAACATCACTAACCAAGCTTGGGAAAGCTCATGGTCATAAAATAAAACTGAATTAAAAAAAAAAAGGGAGTGAATTCTCTTGGCCACAGTCTACTGATAACAGTGAATTGGCCTCAAAGCCCCACGTGGATCAGTGACAATGAAAACGTGGAAACTTTTTCAGTCATGCCATGAGAGATCTAGGCTGGGGTATTTTTATTTCATAAGCCAAAAAATGTCAAAGTGTAAAGATTCTGGTCATTTCAGCAGGATTTTTATTGATTGCATCCAAAGAAAATGCCAATTTACACCAGCAGGGCACAATCACATTTTCCCTATCGCTTCTGTATTTTGTTCTGGATGTGAGTTATCCACCAAGCTCATCCTCAGGATACACATAAAGATGTTCATACAGGAAGACCACCTTGTTAACACCATACAAAAGGCATCCAAGTACTGAGTTTCTCTCATGTTGATAACAATGCAGAATGAAATTACCTAACACAGAAAAAAATATTCTTGAAGGGGAACTATTTTTCTGTGGAAATGAAACACCTGTTCCAAGAACAATGTGCTTTAGTGGGGCTTCCCAAGAGTCTCCCACAACTGGTGGTAGTTTGGGGATGGAAGGCACGTTGGAAATGCAAACACTGACTGGATCTTGCAATACCCCAGTGGTGTGGCAGCACCAGGCAAATGTGCTGCCTTTCCACAGGTAAAACCCAGACACTGAGGGACAACTGGAGGATGGACCAACATCACACTGAGCCCCTGAAGGCTGGAAATCTGACAGACTTCTGTGTTTATAAACTCAAAACAAAACACACCATGTAAAATCACAAAACTTAGGGGCTTCAGCTTTTGTTGTTGTTGCTGATCCACGAGGTTACAAATTAAGGGATGGAAAAAATGTGCCCCTTTAGAATGAAAAAGAATTCCTGTGATTTCCTATCCTTTATCACAGACTGATAGATTTTAGAATGGCTTTGCCTTTTCCTATACCTGTACAAATCACAAACACAGAGGGCATCCCAACCATCTTGCTGCTTTTGATTCTAGCATGCTATTTTTTTTGAAAACACACAGAAATATCCATTCCTGATATTAAAGAGAAAGCAGTGGATAAGTGGATTGTGCAGCGTGTTATGGCAACACCATGCTTACAGAAACCACACCGTGCCCTGGCATCCCTTCATACCTTGTTCTGATAGTTCTCGATTTCCTCCTGCAGGAAAGTTTGCCATGTTATCTGCTGTAACTCCTCTCTCAAGTACTGGCAAGTTTCCATGTGGGACTTGGAGATATTCTGTGCGAGATGTTCTGAAAGAAAGAGCAGAAAGCGGTGCCCATTAAAGATGCCAAGACAGGAGAAAGTCAAACACGTCCCAGCTACAGCGAGAGGGGCAGGGAGGAGGGTGAGCCGGGAGGAGGGAGGGTGAGCCGGGAGGAGGGAGGCTGAACAGAGGGAGGCCGAGATGGGAAGAGGGAGGATGAGCAGGGAAAGGATGAGCAGGGGGAGGCTGAGCCGGGAGGAGGGAGGCTGAGCAGGGGGAGGCTGAGCCGGGAGGAAGGAGGCTGAGCCGGGGGAGGCTGAGCCGAGGGGAAGGGGGCGGAGCCGGGAGGAAGGGGGCGGAGCCGGGAGGAAGGAGGCTGAGCCGGGGGAGGCTGAGACGGGAGCGGGGAGGCTGAGCAGGAGGAGGCTGAGACGGGAGGGGGGAGGCTGAGCAGGAGGAGGCTGAGCCGGGGGAGGCTGAGCAGGGGGAGGCTGAGCCGGGAGCGCCTTTCCCGGGATGCGGCTCACAGAGCGCCATCCCCGCCGCCGCCGCCAGAGGGCGCGCCGCGCCCGCACTGCGATGCCAGCGCAGGGACCGAAATGGGCAAAATGAAGGCGGGTTTGGTGAAAGCCGCGCTGAGCTGCGGGCACTGAGCTGCGGGCACTGCCCCTCTGCAAGCCGGGCTGGCAGCTCCGCAAGGAAGCGGGGGCACAGGGAATGTCTGTGACATGCGAGGGCACAGTGGGCGGGCACAGCTGGCTGGAGGCAGGACACTGCCAGGGGCTGGCACAGCAGTGCAGCCACACAGGGCACTGCCAGCGCCAGCTCTGTGCCATGGGCAACTGAGCCCTTCCAAACACAAACACACACAGTCCGGGGTCCTGCTCAGCACGACTCAGCCCGTGAGGAAAAGGGCTTTTTTTCCTCTACTCTCATAGAATTAAAAAAATATTAGGAAAATACAACTATTGGAGAATGCAGATGATTACGGTAACACACTAAAGAATCACTAAGGGTTTTTTCTTCAGCTTTAGTCACTTAGTTAACTGCTCGTGATTTAAAATTTCCATACAATGCTTTAATTTAAAAAAAAAAAGTTTTCTGCTGCTCTACTTGGTTAAAAGACCGATGTGGCAGATTGACATAAAACTTGGTTCCATAAACCTTCAGAACACCTTCAAAAGCTTGAATAGGATTTAGGCACCTGAATTCCATTTATACTTTGCCCTTCTCTTTTGTCCCCTGACTTCAGGTGGGCCTGTTCTCCTGTTCCAGCACACAACAAGNAGTACTGAGTTTCTCTCATGTTGATAACAATGCAGAATGAAATTACCTAACACAGAAAAAAATATTCTTGAAGGGGAACTATTTTTCTGTGGAAATGAAACACCTGTTCCAAGAACAATGTGCTTTAGTGGGGCTTCCCAAGAGTCTCCCACAACTGGTGGTAGTTTGGGGATGGAAGGCACGTTGGAAATGCAAACACTGACTGGATCTTGCAATACCCCAGTGGTGTGGCAGCACCAGGCAAATGTGCTGCCTTTCCACAGGTAAAACCCAGACACTGAGGGACAACTGGAGGATGGACCAACATCACACTGAGCCCCTGAAGGCTGGAAATCTGACAGACTTCTGTGTTTATAAACTCAAAACAAAACACACCATGTAAAATCACAAAACTTAGGGGCTTCAGCTTTTGTTGTTGTTGCTGATCCACGAGGTTACAAATTAAGGGATGGAAAAAATGTGCCCCTTTAGAATGAAAAAGAATTCCTGTGATTTCCTATCCTTTATCACAGACTGATAGATTTTAGAATGGCTTTGCCTTTTCCTATACCTGTACAAATCACAAACACAGAGGGCATCCCAACCATCTTGCTGCTTTTGATTCTAGCATGCTATTTTTTTTGAAAACACACAGAAATATCCATTCCTGATATTAAAGAGAAAGCAGTGGATAAGTGGATTGTGCAGCGTGTTATGGCAACACCATGCTTAAAGAAACCACACCGTGCCCTGGCATCCCTTCATACCTTGTTCTGATAGTTCTCGATTTCCTCCTGCAGGAAAGTTTGCCATGTTATCTGCTGTAACTCCTCTCTCAAGTACTGGCAAGTTTCCATGTGGGACTTGGAGATATTCTGTGCGAGATGTTCTGAAAGAAAGAGCAGAAAGCGGTGCCCATTAAAGATGCCAAGACAGGAGAAAGTCAAACACGTCCCAGCTACAGCGAGAGGGGCAGGGAGGAGGGTGAGCCGGGAGGAGGGAGGGTGAGCCGGGAGGAGGGAGGCTGAACAGAGGGAGGCCGAGATGGGAAGAGGGAGGATGAGCAGGGAAAGGATGAGCAGGGGGAGGCTGAGCCGGGAGGAGGGAGGCTGAGCAGGGGGAGGCTGAGCCGGGAGGAAGGAGGCTGAGCCGGGGGAGGCTGAGCCGAGAGGAAGGAGGCTGAGCCGGGAGGAAGGAGGCTGAGCCGGGAGGAAGGAGGCTGAGCCGGGGGAGGCTGAGACGGGAGCGGGGAGGCTGAGCAGGAGGAGGCTGAGACGGGAGGGGGGAGGCTGAGCAGGAGGAGGCTGAGCCGGGGGAGGCTGAGCAGGGGGAGGCTGAGCCGGGAGCGCCTTTCCCGGGATGCGGCTCACAGAGCGCCATCCCCGCCGCCGCCGCCAGAGGGCGCGCCGCGCCCGCACTGCGATGCCAGCGCAGGGACCGAAATGGGCAAAATGAAGGCGGGTTTGGTGAAAGCCGCGCTGAGCTGCGGGCACTGAGCTGCGGGCACTGCCCCTCTGCAAGCCGGGCTGGCAGCTCCGCAAGGAAGCGGGGGCACAGGGAATGTCTGTGACATGCGAGGGCACAGTGGGCGGGCACAGCTGGCTGGAGGCAGGACACTGCCAGGGGCTGGCACAGCAGTGCAGCCACACAGGGCACTGCCAGCGCCAGCTCTGTGCCATGGGCAACTGAGCCCTTCCAAACACAAACACACACAGTCCGGGGTCCTGCTCAGCACGACTCAGCCCGTGAGGAAAAGGGCTTTTTTTCCTCTACTCTCATAGAATTAAAAAAATATTAGGAAAATACAACTATTGGAGAATGCAGATGATTACGGTAACACACTAAAGAATCACTAAGGGTTTTTTCTTCAGCTTTAGTCACTTAGTTAACTGCTCGTGATTTAAAATTTCCATACAATGCTTTAATTTAAAAAAAAAAAGTTTTCTGCTGCTCTACTTGGTTAAAAGACCGATGTGGCAGATTGACATAAAACTTGGTTCCATAAACCTTCAGAACACCTTCAAAAGCTTGAATAGGATTTAGGCACCTGAATTCCATTTATACTTTGCCCTTCTCTTTTGTCCCCTGACTTCAGGTGGGCCTGTTCTCGTGTTCCAGCACACAACAAGTGGTGGTGTGGTGATTTATCTCACACAACTCTGCCTGCCAGGCCACCAAGAAGGAAGGCTTCAAACTAGTAAGGATGGTGGGCATCAACAACATGCAGGTGTTCTGAGGGACTGGAGCACCAGGGCCTCTGGGAACTGGCTTTGTTTGATGATGACCAAACCCAACTCTTCCCAAGTAACTCCTGCACCAGTCAGTCTGTTCAGTGTCATCCCTAAAGCATTACTAGTTTGATGTAAGATACGACCTGAAAAGTCTTTAATGTACAGATGAGGTAAAATCAGGTTGTATGTGCTACCTGAGCAATCAATAAGGTGGAACACAAGGTGATTTATACCTTGTTTTTGTCATCACAGCTTTGATGTATTTCAGAGCAATTCTTTTTTTCTTACAAGTGTGCAGTTCAAACATTTGTTCTGGGTAGCAGCCCCTGCCAGCAGGATCCCTGTGCCCTTGCAGGACAGAGAAGGTGAAATATTCCCATGTTATTCCCAAGCCTCAGCCTCCCTTCCTTCTGGACTTATTTCAGCACACACCTAAATACTTTCATTGAACAGCCACACCTTCCTAAATTGAAACCTTCATGTGCAGACAAACATTCTTCAAGCATTGTTCAGTACTGCCAATGCTGGGCACCCAGATCATGCTGTGCAGGGTTTAAGGGCAAGCACTATGGAAAATAAAGGCAAGCAACATGACAGGCTTATTTTAGGCCAGTGTTCCAAACTCAAAACCTGCCCTACAAAGGAAAAGCCCTTTCCCTTTTTTTTTTCCTGTGGTTTTTTAGTACCTTCAACGAGAAAAATAGCAACCATTTGATTGAGACAAAGCTGGTAACATTGCCTTCACATGAGTTTTTCTTCTCATTTTTACCTATCTGAAATTATTTGAACTCAAGCTAGACTCAATATTTTGGTTGTCAGGACAAATGATACTGCAGAGAACAGCATTCTGCAATGTAAGGACATTAAAACATAAGCCTCCTTGTGCCTTACTCTCTGCAAAATTTCTCAAAAAGAACATAAAATAAACTACAGAAAATTTTAACGTGAAATATCTGATTTTTCAAACTTTTTTTTTATAATAGAGTAATTAGCAAAAATGTTGCTTAAACATGCAAAATCAGTTTTAAATGCCTGTCTGCTTATAGAAGTAATAAATGGTGAAACCACTTCTCTAATGTCCTGTTCCACATTGTTTATAGCCAGTTCACACAGCAGGCTCTAGCTCCAGTCTCAGCTGTTGACAAGTCATAGTTGAGGAATTCAGCCCTGGTATAATCATTAAGGGAAGACTTTAAAGTAAAACATGCTAATTAATGTGTTTGTTATAAGGCTTTTAGGGAAATCATGAAAACTTGATACATTCAGAAATTTTCTTCAGTATCTGGGGCCAGATTCTCTTCAATCAGTGGCAAAGAAAAGTGCCCTCAGATTAGCCTGAGGTGCTTTGGTTTCGTATTTCCCAGGTAAAGAGCAGAGGAAAATCAGCCTCATCACTTTTTGTTAGAAACAGAGTATTGAGGTAATGAAAAAGGGAGACAAAATGTTAAAAAATAATCTGCCAAAAAAGAAATACCCTGTCTGTTTGCTCAGCACTAAAAATCAGCTTGTTAATCAGTATTCAGAGGGCTCTACTGCAAGGACTGAAAGCAAAAGCAACACTGCTAGAGCTGACCAACCCCAGGCTGCTGGGATTCTTAGTCCAGAGTGGGAAATTGCTCCCTGTGTAGCCCAAGATGAGGGCACTGTGCATGTCCCAGCAGAATGCCCACCCAACCCACGCTCCCAGCTCTCACTACCACCTGGCTAAATGTGCCACTTTAATCCAAAGGGTACTGTTAAGACAATTACAATGGAAGCTTTTCTCTCTCATTACCTAATTCTGCCATGGACACAGTTGGAGAGGTCTCCCCATTTGTAAAAGAACAATAAGGGAAGAAGCCCGATGCTGGTGTGTAGTCACATATTGGTTCTGGTTTGATTCCATTAATATCAAGCCCCGACTGATCTGGAGAAGGCTGTATGTCTAAGTAGAAGCTGCTAACTGCAGAGTCTGCTTTGCTACCTTCAGGGGTATGCCCATCAATGTAATTACTGAGGTCGTCATGCAGCTCTGTTAAGCCATTGGAGGTGATATTGTAGGTTGGGGTGAGTGGCTCTGCCTCCCCGGGCTGCTGCTGGTGGTCGCGCTGCTGCTGCTGCAGGCGGTGCTTCTGCACCTCGGCGTACAGGCTGTCCCGCTGCTTTTTGGACATTCGACCAAACTTTACAGCTGAAACACAGACACACAACAGGTTACACCTCTGCACACCCACTGCTGGCTCGTAATCCTCTTGAGGCTTTAAGCACTACGTGGAAGGGCACAAAACCCCAATGGGCAGGACGGGCAGACCTAAGGATCACTTCTGTCATCGCAGGGACACGTCTGCTCTTCAACAGACCCTCTTAACATGCAACTGAAAGGGACCATTGTTGTCTAGCTAAACTCATTAACTTTCCACTTCTGTACCGAAAAGATTCTCTCTTGTATATCCAACAAAGTTGACAAGAGGCATCTCTTCAGCATTCAAATCCTACCTAGAAAAGTAAAAGTTAAACCAGAACACACCGACCCGAAACAAACTGTCCAATTCCTACAGCTGCACGTTCACACCCCAGAGTGAACCTAAAACTGGGGGCCAACACGTGGGGTCTCTCACAGCATATCAATAGCAAGCTTGACTGGGACTAAAGCACATGGGGAGAATCACCAAACCTGCCTCCAGCACCACGTGACAAGCAAAAGTGTTTGCCAGGTGAGTCATTTTTAAACCCCTGTGTGTGTGTGTACACACATGTGCACAGATCTCTCTCCACAAAACTGCTCCTGCTTTGAGAAGCATCAGCTGTGAGCCAGCAGCAACTGGTCTGCAGCATCCAGGCAATTCCTCAGGATGCAGGATGTGACTATGGAGACCTGTATAGCTGTAAAAACCTCATCCTTTAGACAGGTGACTGCTGCCTTCTACTTTTCCACAGGAAAGCAACCACATTGGACGAAACAGTCATACATCATCAACTGGTTCAGGTTTTTAGTCTCATGTCCAGCGAAAAAATTAAGACAATGTCTTAAATCTCCTTGGTGGGGCCTCCTGTACCCAGAGTAGTGTGTGTGTGTTTGTGGGACAGGCAGTGCTGCTGTCACTGTGGCAGGGGTACACACTGAGTCACATCTTCAAGCTGGGTAAGCAGTGGCAGCTTTGGCACCTCTGTGGGAGAGGGTGCCAGGATCACAGAGCCAGCTCTGCCTGAGTTATGTAAGTGGCCATTTTACAGAGCTGGCCTTTTGTCACCACTCCAGCTGTAATTCTGTATTAACACCACTGGAACACACTTTCTGCAGAATTCTGCCTTTGAAAAGACACTGCATTATCTTGTCACCACTCCAGCTGTAATTCTGTATTAACACCACTGGAACACACTTTCTGCAGAATTCTGCCTTTGAAAAGACACTGCATTATTTTGCCCTATGCATTTTTTTCATTATTCATTACACACACATTGAAGTTCCCTCAGTGTTGTAGAGCACTTCTGACCCACACCCACACAGCAGTGCAGCTTGCAACCACAGCAAGTCACTTAAACTGGAACCAACACACGAAGTATTAACATCAGACTAAAAAACTGCATCTGCAAGAAGTGACCAGATGCAAAGCTCTGAACTGGGAACTGTAATAGATGAGCAAGAAGAAAAATAAATCCAAGAACTTCATGTATATTGATATATAAAAACATACAGTGTATAACATAGAAAAACATGAAGCAATATTTCAAAATCACTTGATGCTCTCAACTCTCAGCCTGGCTTTGAGCTGCCCACACAGGACCCCAGAGCCTGCCTCACTCTGAGCAGAGCTTACCATCCCGAGACATCCCCACGGCAAGGCATTTCTGCAACCGGCAGTGCTGGCAGCGGTTCCGACTGGTCCTGTCGATCAGGCAGTTCTTCTGGCGGGGACACGAGTACGTGGCATTGCTCTGCTGACTCCTCCTGAAAAAGCCCTGGGGTGCAATTGCGAGATACAAGTCAAGAAGCTGTTAACTGGTGAGGCAAAGAAAGACTCTGAAAGGTGGCGTACCTAACAGAAAATGGAGGTCAAGTGCTCTATAGTCAACTAAAGGAAGTTAAGAGGGTTTTGTTGTTGGGGGTTTTTTTCTCTCCTAGAAACAAACAAAAAACAGTAACTAGCAAGAAACAGTTCATAAAAAGTGTTATAACATGTAAAGGAAACACACGTTTATTCAGTGATTTTACAGATCCCGTATTACATATGGTACACCAGTTCTTTCCAAAAGAGATAAAACTAATTATAGATCTAGATTTCCTGGATTTTCTATCCTTCCTGGGTCGGCACAGATCTCCAAAATAGGGAGGATTCAACAGCTGCTCCCAGTTCTGCTCTGGAGTGGCAGTGGCAGGCTCTGACGTTCAGCCCCACCATGTATTCCTGTGTTTAAAAATACACAGCACGAGGCTGAGCACTTTCTCCTACAAAGACCAATTTTTAAAAAGAATTTTATATACTCATAGAATCATTAAGGCTGGAAAAGACCTCCAGGATCTTCGAGTCCAGCCACTATCCCAGCAGCACTGTGCTCACATCCACACACCCTTCCGAACACTTCCAGGGACAGCAATTCCACCATTTCCATGGACAGCCAGTTCCAATGTCTTCACTGACAACCCTTTCAGTGAAGTTTTTCCTGATAAGTTTAAACTTCTGCCACAGACCGAGACCGCTCCCTCTGCTCCTGTGCCTGTTCCCTGGAGCACAGCCTGACTCCCCCCACAGCTCCCGCTCCTGTCAGGGAGTGCAGAGAGCAAGAAGGTCCCCCCTGAGCCTCCTTTTCTCCAGGCTGAGCCCCCTCCAGCTCCCTCAGCTGCTCCTGCTGCTCCAGACCCTTGCCCAGCTCCATTCCCTTTCCTGGACACGCTCCAGCCCCCCAGTGTCTTGTCTGAGGGTCCCAGAACTGCCCCCAGGGCTGGAGGTGCCCCAGCAGTGCCAGCACAGGGGTGGGCACTGCCCTGGGGCTGCTCCTTTGTGAGCTGGTTTGATGCTGACAGCCGAGGTTCTGTCCAACTCAGAGGAGGGTTCAGACTCTTAAGGAGGGGGAGGCTAAAACATGTTTTCTGTATGATCTCCTTTCTGAGTAACCTCATCTCCAAAGGGAGCGGGGAGGTTACACACAGCTACAGCTTTATTGTCTCCAGCAGTGCTGCATGTCATTAACCACCATGCCAGCTGCTTGCTTTGAAGTCCACTCCATCCTTTTGCCACAGAGTGCCCAAACATAAGCTGGTGTGTGTAATACCTACTTCACAAGGATTCTGCAAAGATGTAGTCATGCTAAAGAGGCACTTGAGATCACTGAGCACAGTATTTTAGTTTTACGTTGCCACATAATGGATTAATTAACAGTGCTGCAAAGAAAATAGTTCCTTGGAAAGGCTGGGCACCTTTTAATTAAAGCTGGACTTTTACCAAGGTTTTATTTACTCGAAGGCTGCACGCTGGAGTCCCTCAGCACACTCTGTCCAGACACTGGGTGAGACAAACAAGAGGAAGGGCTCCTGCAGGACAAGTCTCAAGTAAGAGACTTCCTAACAAACTGCCTGCAGACAGAAACCTGAGAAAACACCGAGACAAAGCCCCTGCTCCAGCTCAGGAGGAGGGCACCAGTCTGTGCTGATTATGCCCCTTATATTAAAGTTTAACTGAGGAAACATGGAGTATTTAAAAAAAAAAAGGAAACTGAAGCTGCTGTCTTTAATCTGTTTTCCTGTACAGTATTTCTCACCCTTTAATTCTGGTCTTTGTTTCTGTTTGATTGAACTTTCAGCTGGTTTTTTTTCATGTTTGTCAATAGTGAGAGGATTGTCACAGACACTGAAAGTATTGCACATATTGAGCTCCAACTGAGTGCATTTCACCCTAAAGAAAACCTGAACTACCATGGAAATTTCTACCACTCCAACAACACAGCTGATCCCTCTGGAGGAACCAACTCTTGGGTAAGTAGAGAGTTGCCCTTCAGTTCTGTAAGCACCTTCAGTGGACACTGTCACTCAGGCAAGTGCAATGCCCTTCACCAGAAAAACAGGATTAGGGACTGAGGTGACCAGTGGCTGACTGATCAAGGCTCTGCATCAGCCCCTGAAAATCTCAGTTCTCCAAACACTTTTATAGTTGCACTGAATGACATGCTCTTAGAGGAACTGCATGAACTCTCCTGCCACCACTGAGATCCTGAGAGTCAGCTTAATCAATATGTCCCCATAACCTCAAGGATCCACATGTTTTCCTTTAGCTGAGATATATGCTGAGTCTGAATTGCCAGTTTGGCATATTTCTCTTTATTAAGAATAGTCTTGTCAAGCTGAGGATTATTTTTAGAATTGTAATGGAGAAAATACTGGCCTTTTTCCTTTCCAGATTTTCCCTAGAGACACAGCTGCTCAATACATTTTAGTGTACCATATATCAGCTAAGTTACAGCTTCAAGCTAAATTTTCAGTAGAGCAGAAGTGCCTGAAACTGGGGCCTTTAAATGCACTTGCACTTTACAAACCAGAGATAGAGTGCTTTTAAAAACAAACCCTATGAAAGCATCAGCAATAGCCAAAGAAAAAAAACCCAACCTTGCCACAAACTTCAGAAACTAATCTAAACTTGTGCGGAGCTCAGAAACAGATGTATGTGAGATGTGGGAGTGAATTGACAATGAAGGTCAACTGAGGGGTTTTTGCTCTCAAAGTTCTCCTCGATTGTTGTCATTTCCTTGCGAGTTTTCCAAGCTTTTGGAGGTCCTTGGGCTCTTGCATCACTGTAAGACATGGGGAGAAGCCCCTATTACAGGAGCCTTCTGTAAATAGTTCCTTCTAGGTTGTTTTTACCCCCTTTATTAAAAGAAGAGAAGGAGAGACGCTCTGTTCTGTTGTTGTATCCCTCACTGTTGCCAGAGGCACGGAGTGGCTGTAATTTCCCCACCAGGAAGGAGGAGGAGGAGGATGCATGCTTGGTACACGTGTATACATTGCAGCATTATGCAAGCCAGCCCGGGCCACATGCCTTTAATTGCATGCATGTTTACAGCCATTACTGCACGTGACCAGGCAGGGCAGACCCCTCCTGTCAAACACAGAAACAAAACTACTGCTGCACTGAGAAGTGCTGGTGTTACACCCCTCTGGCCCCCAGCACAGCCAGACCCAAGTCCAGGTCCTGAGTGCCCAGAGCCCCCTGTGATGTCAGCACAGACATCCAGCTCAGGCCCTGAGTGCCCAGAGCCCCCTGTGATGTCAGCACAGACATCCAGCTCAGGCCCTGAGTGCCCAGAGCCCCCTGTGATGTCAGCACAGACACACAGCTGATGTCCTGAATGCCCAGAGCCCCCTATGATGTCATCACACGCAGCCAGCTCAGGCCCTGAGTGCCCAGAGCCCCCTGTGATGTCAGCACAGACATCCAGCTGATGTCCTGAGTGCCCAGAGCCCCCTATGATGTCATCACACACATCCAGCTCAGGCCCTGAGTGCCCAGAGCCCCCCGTGATGTCAGCACAGACATCCAGCTCAGGCCCTGAGTGCCCAGAGCCCCCTGTGATGTCAGCACAGACATCCAGCTCAGACCCTGAGTGCCCAGAGCCCCCCGTGATGTCAGCACAGACATCCAGAATCAGGTCCTGAGTGCCCAGAGCCCCCCGTGATGTCAGCACAGACATCCAGCTCAGGCCCTGAGTGCCCAGAGCCCCCTGTGATGTCAGCACAGACATCCAGCTCAGACCCTGAGTGCCCAGAGCCCCCCGTGATGTCAGCACAGACATCCAGAATCAGGTCCTGAGTGCCCAGAGCCCCCCGTGATGTCAGCACAGACATCCAGCTCAGGCCCTGAGTGCCCAGAGCCCCCTGTGATGTCAGCACAGACATCCAGCTCAGACCCTGAGTGCCCAGAGCCCCCCGTGATGTCAGCACAGACATCCAGAATCAGGTCCTGAGTGCCCAGAGCCCCCCGTGATGTCAGCACAGACATCCAGCTCAGGCCCTGAGTGCCCAGAGCCCCCTGTGATGTCAGCACAGACATCCAGCTCAGACCCTGAGTGCCCAGAGCCCCCCGTGATGTCAGCACAGACATCCAGAATCAGGTCCTGAGTGCCCAGAGCCCCCCGTGATGTCAGCACAGACATCCAGCTCAGGCCCTGAGTGCCCAGAGCCCCCTGTGATGTCAGCACAGACATCCAGCTCAGACCCTGAGTGCCCAGAGCCCCCCGTGATGTCAGCACAGACATCCAGAATCAGGTCCTGAGTGCCCAGAGCCCCCCGTGATGTCAGCACAGACATCCAGCTCCAGTCTGGAGCTCTGCATGTCTCCCTTTTCATGCAGATGTATTAACGTGGTGCCAGAAGAAGAGCAGAGCAGATTACCAGCCATGGCTTCCTTTCAGACTCCTATTTATATACCACACAATATAGGGGTTTTCATACACTGCCAAGAAATCAGGTTGGGGAAAATAAAAAAAACAACCAGGCGCAAGGACTTTTCATCTGCAAGTCAGTCTGAAAAACAACTTGTTAAAAAACAACTTTGAAATGTAAATAGCAGTTTTTGCAAAGTCTATTAATAGTCTGAGTAACTTGAGGCTGGTGCCTGAGCTGCTCCTCAGCAGCCGTGCCCCCCTGGCACCGCTCGGGCTCCTCGGCACCGGCTCCGGCTGCAACACTCAGCTCATGTTTGGGCTTTTGACAAATTTTCATTTAATGAATTGATTCCTACAGTTCATTAACATACCCACTTCCACTTCTGTATACACATATGTCTTAATTAGCTGCTCATTGGCTGTTTAATTACAAGAAAACAGCTGACAGCTGCCTTGCTGCATCCTAATGGCAGACGTTTTGGAGTGACTGTGTGCAAGGCTGTGACAACAAAGGCTTATTCATAATCCCATGATTTATGGCTAATACTTAAAGACTTCCACGTATCATTAAGTTTTGCAATATTCTAAGCAATTAACAATTAGCTGGGGGGGGAGTCCTTCTTTTACTGTTTTCCAAAGCAAACCACCGCAGATTTCCTTCAAAGGAACATCAGAAAAATACCCTGCAATGTGACAGACAGGTGATCATTCCAGTGGGATTTTTAACCCTTTTATGACAATGAGCACACATTTTAGTTGTACAGGGAGGAGAGTGCTGTGACAGTCTCGTAATAAACTATGTTAATAAAACATTTCATCACAAAGTTATAGTGCCACTGAAAACAGAGCAAAAATGTTCAGTTTTAACCAAGTAAGACAGGAGTGAACTTGTGTTTATCACCAAATGGAAGTAACACAAGATGGGCAGGGACAGCACACCAGGGCTTGTTTTCTGAAGTGATCAGTGTGGATGTTCTTTGTATTTACAACAAATAAGATCATTTTAGGTCTTCAAAGACACAAGAGACAAAAGCCAGTACTGATAAACCTTTGGAAGCACAAGAAATGCCCCAAAGTGCCCTGCACAGGTGGCTCTGTATGACCAACTGTGTACAGGCAAGTACAGTCAAGAGGGATCACACTAATGCATTTGTGGGTCAGCTGGCCATGAACTAACACTACTGACAGCAAAAGCAAGTAACTGCATCAGGAAATTAAATGAGATTACACAGTTCACTGACAAAAAGTTCACTTCAAACTAAACTCTTTGCTATGTCCTTTGAAACATTCAGGTATTTTCTGGCAACGTGGAACTGGGTTCAACTTTCAGATACAAGAAAAGGGTATGGATGTGTACAAACCACTCTCCTTTCCCAGCATGGTCCCTCCTACAGAACTCAAGGTTGTTAATGGGTTCCCACAGCTGAGGGTTGAGGAGCTGCTCCATACAGATGCCAGGTTTTTCAGCAGAGCTCCTACAACAGTCGTATTTTCCCAGTCTTACACAGGAGAATAAATTCCTATTTCTGAGTTGGGGCACAGTCTTTGTGTCATTTCTCATCCTGCTTCTGGGTAAAATCCTTATACAGTTAAGCTCATCTTCCTTTCCCCCTTCATTATATGTTGTATGCTGGATAGCAGCAGTTGTCAGATTTAAAAGGAACCCTCTCTTTTAAAATTATCTATAATAAGACACAGGAGCCCTCCTGAATCAAGTGTAAAACACAGCCTGGCTAAAAAAATTAATTTTTCCCTTGTGAGGAGAAGAGGAGGAGTGTTAAATTTTATTCTTTTAAAGGCAAATTCAAATTCAGCTAAATGGGCTGATGGGCTGGGAGTACTCAATGGTGCTTGTGCAAAACACTCACTTCATAAAACCAGCCAGCAACAACATAGCAAGGTAGGAAATGAAAACTCAAGAAACACCAAGGGGTTTCATTACAAATCTACAGTTCTAGTTATGGGAAATGCAATGGAACAACAAAAACTGGTCAGGAAAGATTCAGTTCTAAAATGGAAGGGTTGCCAGTGGGATCAGTTTGATAGAGCTGGTCTGCGATTTCATCTGTGATACAGGTCAGAACTGCAAAGTAGGTCTTTGCAACTAAAACTTCACTTTAGGTTTTAAATAAATCACATTTCTGGTGGTCATTACTATTTGCACAGTCACAGTAACATTAAAGTTCAGGGCAAAGTGGAGAGAACACCAGTAAGAGCTGAGAACACCCCATGGTGCTGCTGCTGTTGCTGCCCGTGGTTCACTCTTGCCAGACCTGGCCAGAGAGGGCAGGGGCACATCTGCTCCCTCTGCCAGCCCAGGCCCTGCTCCTGCCCCCTGCTGCTCATGGATGGTCTGCAGCACCTGTGCAGAACCTCAGCACCTCCCCTGGGGCTGTGGGGGCAGGATCTTAGCCCCAGCACTCAGAGCACGAGATTAGGAACCAGGTCCTTGCAGCCAAGTGCTTCTCACAAAGGAGGGTTTAGCAGAACATGAAGAGCAGTGTAAGCATGCTCCAACCTGCAGCACTCACAGCCACAGAAAAGCTGGGAAAAAACCCCCATTCCAACACACACCTGGCTCCTCTGGCACAAGCCAAGTTATGCCAACCTTTCCACCAGCCAAAATAGTTCTGCTGGGTGAGACTTTGTTGACATTACTGTGGAAAAGTGTAGCACAAACAGAGCCCATTAGCCACAGCAGGGCACTTTAAATGCTGTCTAGGTCACGATCATTTCAACTCTGGCTGTGACTTGTGCCCACTAACACTGCCCTGTCTGTCACTACTGGCAGGTCACCTGGGCTCTGGCATTAAATAAGGGTGAGCTTCAGAGTTATTCTCTGCTGAAAGGAAAATAACTCAGTTAACAAAGCTGATACTCACTGGCTTTACAATTCTGCCTGAAATTGTATGGCTACAAAGCTTTATTCTGCTACTCCAAGAGAAGGAGAAAATGCCCAACTCATCCATTGGGCCACTGTCTGGCTCTGCTTCCCAGGTTCAGATGGGTTTCAGTGTGCTGAGCACACCTGCCTGCTTGTCCTTCTTTCTGCCCTTCCCACCAGCTGACCATTCTGGTGGGTTCTCAGCAGCAGAACAAGGACTGCAGAGAGCTCCCAGAGAACTCAATTTATGATTCTGTAACTCAATTTATTCAGCAACTCAAAGGCAATCCATTTGTTCTGAAGCATAAGGAGCTGCACACACATTTCTCACTATCAGGCAGGCATCTGCTGTTCTGACTGCTGGAGATGCACAAAGGACCTTCCTCCTAATAATTCCCATTTGCATTTATTCCTGGGAAGGGGATCGTTCTGAGGGAGGAATGCTCCCTGGATACCCATCCCACCCCTGCAGTGCTCAGGGCCCACCAGCTCTGGGGAGTGTGGCAAGGGGGCTGCTGCCCTCCTGCACAGCTGTCCTGCTGCTGCTGCTGCTGCCGGGCGGCTTTGCTCACACTCAGCACTCAGGACAAGGCAAGGCCAAAGAGCTGCATGAGCACAACACAAAGGGTATCAGGGCTGGCAGCTCCCCTTTCCTTCAGCAGCCCCTCCTGCCCTGCAACAAGCCAAGGAGAAGGCCCATCATCACCACACCAACCTGGGTCTGTGTGCCAGGGTGTTGGCCAGGGATCCCCAGGCAGCCCATCAGCAGGCTGGTCCCAGACCTCTGATGGGTTAAAGAGGTCTCAGACCTTGAACATAACTCGATCTCCTTTGACAAGACAGTCATACAGCACAATTCTCCCTGCAAACGTCTGCCACTTCCCACAGCTGACATTTGGTAAAGGCTGCTCAACCACACAGAGCTGAAAAAGTCACCACTTTGTTATCAATGCATTTGCAATGCATTTCTGGCATTTTCCACTCACAAAGGGCAGAAGGTGCTCTTCCTGTATCATTCCAAGATTCTTAGATATCTTTTTTCCCTTCCTTCTCACCATTATTTCCATGAGACTGAAAGAATGCATTAATGAAAAGACAAAAATCTTTGGAAAACCACAAAAGAAATCTTCATAATGTGAATGCAAGGAAGTTACTTTTTGAAGATGGGCTGTAGTATCAAACATGTCACGAGAGCAGGCTAAAAACTGTCAAAAACATAAATTCTTCACACCTGGAGTGTAGATTAACAGGAGAAAACCTACCAGCATGGGATTGCAACATGTACATACGTGCAGAAAGCAACAAGCTGGAGCATGGCTGTGCACACTGTGCCACCCCAAGCCAGGGGTGTCACTCAGCACTGGGGATCAAACGCAGTGATCAGCTGCACTCCATCTTGCCTGCTGTGGGCACTGTCCAGTTTAACTCCTGGTTGTGACAGATCCTTGTTCACTGCAGTGACCAAAGGTACAGCTCCAGGAAACAATTCAGAGCCTTGATCTCACACAGCAGTGGTTGGATTGCAAGGAACAGGCACTGCTCCCAGCAGGACCTGAGCATGCTGGACACCAGAAGCTTTGCTGCTTGAGAAACACCCTCCCTGCCAACCAGGATGGTTTGTTACTGCAGCAGAGTACAAAAGAAACCAGAGAGGGTGGAGAGCTCTCACCTATTTCCACACAGCTTCAGAGCAAGCTACAAAGCAAAACCAGAGAGGGATAGGCAAGAAAGCCAAACCCCCTCAGCTGAATCCACTGCACAGGCTCTTGCTGGGCTGCCTGAGACAGATCATCCTCCTGTAGCTCTGCTGCTGACTCAGAGAAAGGCAGTTTGCAGCACACACAGCACAGCTGTGAGAGTTTGAGGATTGTCCTGGAATCCATGGCAGGGCAGGTGTGTGACCAGAAATGTCCTATTATAACCCAAACACAACCAGTACTTCAGAATCCCCAACAATTTGATATTCTTTGAAATGGAACCCACTGATCCTACTTAGGCCCAATGCTTGCTCTTTAAAAAAGGAAGGAAAATAATCACTATCAAAAGGCTAAGTGCTGTTTTCAGACTTAGTATTTTAGAAGCTTACCTTGCAGCCTTCACATGTAATGACACCATAATGGATTCCTGATGATTTGTCTCCACAGATCTTGCATGGAATAATTTCAATTTGAGCTGCAACAGAAGCACGCAACCAGTTAATTACATTTTCTTTTAAACACCTTATAACAGCATTCCCTGATCAGCATTTGTACAGTGAAAACTAATAACCTGCTAAACATTATACTGCATTAACTATTCATTGCTGAACTGCAAGGATCCCCTAGAGCTTTGGACTAAATTATGGCTGCTCGTTATATAATAGCTTTTGGGTTATTAAAATGGGTCATTTGAGAAGGTGTTTAAGAGCCCACAAGAAGGCCAGAATCAGCATTTCAAAGCCAAAAAGAGTAGGAGAGTTCATATTTTGGCCAAAGAGCTAAGATGACACTAGCAAGGTTTCTTCCAGTGGTATCCATGTGAGATCATAACAGGTGATTTTAAAGTCTGCCCTGCCTGGAATCAAACACCTCACCTGTCCCACAGGGGCCACCACTGTGCCACCCAACTCACAGGGCAACCCTGAAGGGGACGAACTAGGCCAAGAGCAACTGCATTTTGCATAAAAAAATCCCAGACTGTTGTATCTGAATTGAAAGGAATTTATCAGTGTGTATTTGGGTATTCTTGACCACAGACCAAAGGAGGGAGGGAAGGACGGCAGCACTTGAGCCAGTGTCCCAACCCCAAAGGAGTCGGTGCAGTCTGCAAAATGCTGGGCAGGGGTAAGGTAGGAAAGCCCTCAATTTTAAAATTGAAACTCATACATATAAACACACTTATTGAATATAATTTAGTGTGTGACTATCTGTAAATCAGGCACCTTCCCATGTGAACACATGGCTGCAGAAGGGACTCCTGCAGGCTCAGGAATGCCCCTCTTTGGGAGCTGTGTTGGTGGCAACTCTGCCTGGCCAGGGCCATGCTAAAGGCACTGCTTTGCTGTATCCAGCACCAGCAGCCCCCCTTTCAGGCACTCTGGATTTGCTCCCACACACCCCACCCCCAGCAGGCAGAGAAGTGGGGACCCCAAGGAGCACTTTTGCTGCCGCTGTGGTCTCAGGGTCAGGCTGCACCAGCTCTCAGCCAGCTCAGTGCAGTCCAACCAACCCTTGCTGTGTCTGCAGCTGTGACACATGAGCAGGGGCTGTTTATCCCCGGGAGGAACTCACATCCACTCCCAACCTGCCTGACTGCTTAGCAGAGCTTCTATTCTATCCAGTTTATGGCCATCCAGACAGTGACAACACATAAAATCCCATCTAATGCTGCTGTCTCACAGTGCAGCAGCTTAACTTCAGTTGTACTCACAGAATCCCAGACTATTCTGAGCTGGAAGGGACCCACAAGGATCATCGAGTCCAACTCTTAAGTCAATGGCCCACATAGGGGATTGAACCCAGGACCTTGGCATTATTACAACCAAGTTTTAACCAACTGTCCACTCTTAAAAACACTGCATTTTACATGCCATTAAACCCCTAAGTGGCTGCTGATTATTCAACAAGAATCATCTTGCAGTGGTTCTGTGTGCTCCATGTCACTGCAGTCCAGGGTAGCTCAGGATCTGGCCCAAACCATGAAGTAATTATTAAGCAGAAGACCAGAAGATTTGTACTACAGCACTGACTGTGCTGAAATATTCCTAAAACATTCTGGAGGTGACATGAAATGCAATGGTGGGGGCAGCTGAGTAGCACCCAGATGGGACCTTATTTGCTCCCAGGAACAAATGCTGTGCTGGGGAAAGCAGTGCCCAACAGCTCTGGACTACACTGTAGTTCTATTGCAGCTTTCAAGGTGTTTTCATACAGCAGGACATCACTTGCCCCTGCTTTCACTCTAAGGACCTTTGGATTCTTGATCTTTAATCCCTCACCTTCCTTGCAGCAATAAGAAGGGCAGGAGGGCTCTGCAGAGGGATCTGGAGAGACTGGAGAGATGGGCTGATTGTAATGGGATGGAGTTCAACAAGGCCAAGTGCAGGTCCTGCCCTTTGGCCACCCCAAGCCCTGCAGCGCTCCAGGCTGGGCACAGAGTGGTTGGAGAGCAGCCAGGCAGAAAGGGACCTGGGGGGAGTGAGGGACAGGAAGCTCAAGAGGAGCCAAGAGTGTGGCCAGGTGGCCAAGAAGGCCAATGGCATCCTGGCCTGGATCCAAAGTAGCATGGCCAGCAGGCCCAGGGCAGTGAGCCTTCCCCTGGCCTCTGCCTTGGGGAGGCCACACCTTGAGTGTTGTGTTGAGTTCTGGGCCCCTGAGTTGAGGCAAGAGATTGAGGGGCTGGAGCGGGGCCAGAGAAGAGCAAGGAGGCTGGAGAAGGGAGTGGAGCACAAGTGGTGTGGGGAGAGGCTGAGGGAGCTGGGGGTGTTTGTGCTGGAGAAGAGGAGGCTGAGAGGTGACCTCAGCACTGTCTGGAAGTGCCTGAAGGGAAGTTGTGGCCAGCTGGGGGTTGGTCTCTTCTCCCAGGCACTCAGCAATAGGACAAGGGGGCACGGGGGGCTCAAGCTCTGCCAGGGGAAATTGAAGTTGGAGATGGGAAAAAACTTCTTTGCAGAGAGAGTGCTCAGGCATTGGAATGGGCTGCCCAGAGAGGGGGTGGATTCCCCATCCCTGGAGGTTTTTAAGCTGAGCTTGGCCGTGGCACTGAGTGCCATGATGTGGTAAAGGGACTGGAGTTGGCCCAAGGGTTGGACTTGATGATCTGGGAGGTCTTTTCCAACCCAATCCATTCTGTGATTCTAAAATGACAGGTGAAATCCAAAGGTCTGGTTAGGACAGTGAAGGAAGGAAACACTTCTTCCCCCAAAATGGTTTTAATTACTTTTCTCTCAGCTAACATATGAAACACAGTGGAGTAGGAAGTGAACTAATAAAAGGGAAAAATAATGTGTTTGCTGTTTCATTAATGTGTTATATAAATTATTACTGGAGCATCGTATGTTTACGAACAAAGCTTGGAGCAGAAAGGGCAGCACAACCCCCCCCTTCACATCCACACACTGAGGAACAGACTGAAACTCAGAGAAACTGAGGGTTTGTATCATGTGCAGCTCAAATTCAGAGAGCAATCCTGTGGGCAAATTCCAGAATAGCTCTACCAAATCCCAGCTGGGCCTTTCCAACACAGGATTATTTTCCTGCTGTGCTGCAGTGAATCAGCAGCTTCTGCAGCTCCTTGGCCAGGGCAGTGACAAGGCTCATCTCCACATGGCAATGGCATTTTTACATTTCTACATTTATGGACATAATCACTGCCTTATTTTGAATAGGTCTGATATAATTGGATGGAGTTTATCTGCATCTCCAGCAGGTTAGTTAAATCACCCGTGAAGCCTGTCTGTGCAATCCCTATTTCTTAAGCACCAGGACATTTGCAGTGTTTCTGAAGGAATGCAGCGTGCCTTCAAAGGGATGGCCTAGAGCTAGGTTAGTAATAGTCTAAAAGGTGCCATAATTAGTCCCAAATGCATTTTCCAGGGGGCTTTACTGGTGGAAGAGGATCTCCACAGGCTCCAGCTGGGCCAGCATTTGCCCACCCCCGTTTGTATGAGCAATGGCCTCAAATAATCAGGCACAGCTTCAGAATTCCAAATTTCCTCAAATTTCCATCAAGATACTTCCTTTCAATTAGGCACAGAGCACTTAAAACTCCAGCTTCCTGCCTCACCCTGAGGTCCAGGACAGTGGGATGGAGCTGGGAAGCGTAAGTGGCTCGGGACTGCCACAACCAATTGTAGTACAAATTAATGCACAGAGAGATCAGATCAATTACTGCTCCACGTGGTGCCTTTGCAAATCAACTCATTGAAATGGAACCCCTGTCACGTTCATACACTTTCCACAGAGCATGAAAGGACTTAAGATACTTTAAACTTACTAAATGCAAATTGCCTGTGCCAAGATTATGCATTTTTTTCTTACCAGGGTGAAAATATTTTCCCCACTTTTAACTTTGACATGCAAATATGTACTTGCTAAAACCTTGTTCTTATGCAAACAAGGCAGGTGGGAAATATTTTTACATGTCAAGAATATGTTCTGACTTGGTTTCTCACATTCCCAGAGTTACTTAAAGCTTCCTACTGTGCTCAAATTAATTGTACCTGTTCTGTGCTTACATTTATTTATATGGTATATTTTTCAAGATTACATAAAATACTCTAATTCATGCTTTAGACTAGAATTAGCCTAAATTACAGTTTACAATTTCTGTCTCCTGGGGTGGTGCTTAGGCTGATTCTGGTTCATGCATGAGCAAATTATTTCTTAAATATGAATTGCAGAAAAAAATAAACTCTTGTGGTTGCTTAGAAACCGCCACAGATACCCAGGTGACAGATGTAGTTTGTGTTCCCAGATTAAAGGCCTAAGACTCTTTCACACCCTGAAATAACAGTGCTCCAGAACACTACAAGGATGTCCTGTGCCAAAGGCAGCAGTGAGGAGGAATAAAAGCCCAAACAAACCACCAAGAGCAACAAATGGCAGCTCAAGCTCTGAGCCCCACTGCAAGCACGGAACAAGCTGCTTCAGAAATGGCTCTTGAGAGAAAGAAGGGACCATTCAAGGGCTGGAGGCAGCAATCCCTACAAACTGCTGGCAAAGCAGCTCCTGCCCCAGGAAAGGGCCTCTGACATCCCCCAGCACCTCCCAGTTTATGTGCCTTAACTTGGAGCTATTCCTATCACCAGACTGTCTGGAACTTTCCTTCTGTACTGCCATATGATCTTCATTTTACAGCAGGAGAAAGAAGTGTGGACTCTGATCTGCTCAAAATCAGACAGAACAGCAACCTGAGCCCAAGAATTACAGGGATTAATTGTGTTGTCCCCCCCTTGAACGTTTCTTCTTCCTCCATGCACTGTGTATCACATGGCAATTGTCAGAAGCGCCTCTGCTATGCCTAAAGAACTCACTGCCTCCACCTAATTGCTCGGAATGTGCCTACCACACAACCACAGACAGCACTAAATGACATCTTTTTTTTGGCACCTGAAACAGAGGAATATGCCTTATTCCCTCCTACTCCAGGGCAGGTTGTTCCCCAAACCTGGAACAGTCTCGCTGGCTTTGCCTGCCTTTTTCGAGCTCCCTCGCCAACCAAACCCTCAGACAGCCTCTCCCTTTTTGTTCATTCCCACATCATGAAATGTTGCTTTATTCCTTGTCCAGTTTGAGCAGGAGAGAAGGAAGAAAATCTGATTCTGTTTGTAAGGGAATGCTCTGCATGAGCTCATGGTTATCTTTAATTTCTCGCTTTCTCACTTACTGGGCAGACTCAGCTCAGGGCTGTGCAGCCAAGGAAGGCAGAGGGCATCTTACTCCCCAGTTCTGTCATTTAAACAGAAACACACTGAGCCCCCAACACAGGAAAGTAACTCACCAGTCCACCCCATAGAACACATTTTTCAGAAGAAAAAATCGTTTGTCAAAACTAGAAATCTTTTCCTCCCCATTAACGTGTTTGAATTAATGTTCATTTCTGGTGAATGAATTGTTTTGGGGCAGAAAAAGGATTTTTCTGTTCCTGCTTTCACACTGTTATTTTAAAATTGTACATGCACATAAATAACATTTTTTTCCCAATTCACAACAGGTATGAAACCTCAGATTTATATCCTGGGCTCTTCAGTGGATGCAAAAATTGGTCCCCAGTCCTGCCTTTTAGGGGTGGTTCACCTCTTTGACTGATCTTGAAAGTCGGGTAATTAACTGAAGTTAATTGTCTTGTTTGTTTCTAGAGTGATGAGGAAGGGAGGAAGAAAGAAATGAAAGGGAGAAAGAGAAAGCAAGAAAGGAAAAGGGCATGATTCATCTTACTCAAGACAAGCAAAATGAACCTCTGAATGGAGATGCCTCCTCTTCACTCAACAGTGAAGAAATTTAATAATACCTCAATTACAAGCCTAACTTTTAGAGGGTGAAAGTCAGGTGAATCTGACTGTCTCTTACTATATCTGAATTTAAAAAATTAGCATTTTCTGGCAAGGCAAACCTGTGTAGGAAGTGCTCCCTTCCCCCAGAGTCCATGGGGTCCCAACTGCCTGTGTGCACCCCTGAGCAGTTCCCTGTCACAGCTCCCAAGGCTCAGCAATTGCAGGCACACACCTTCCTTTTTCACTCAGTAAACATGGACTCAAGCACAGACGGGTCAGTCTGCCAGACTGGTCTCTATTCCTTAAAACCTCTGTGGGCTCTGCACATCCTTCTGGGATCCACAGCTTTCCTAAAGCATCCCAAGCTGCCCAGGGCTGCTGGCTGAGCTGGGGGCTGGCCTGGAGGCTGGACATGGGGCACACACAGCAGCCAGGGCTGCAGCTGGCACCTCCCGGGGCTGGGGCACAGCTTGGGAAGTCATCCCTTCCCTGACTGCAGCAAGGGCTCCAGTTCCTTTCCCTGCATGGGGCTCACCTGTGCCCACCTCGCCAGGTGTGCACAGCTCTGCAGCTACTGCAGAAGGGCTTGGAAACAGGTATGATACACATACCAATGGGGCCAACCTGCTTCTAAAGGGCTGCAGTTTGTGCCAGACATCCCTGCTAGTGCTGTTTGTAAGTGTATTGATTAAATTAGGAGGCATGCATATTCAGTGACATCTCATACATATTCATTGCCTCAAACAAGGGGACTGCATGTAATGTGGTATTTAAAGCAACATGATATCTGATCACAAACTGAATTAACAAGGAATGATTTTACTATATAATATTCTAATCTTCCTGCATTTTCAGCTTCATTACCTAAATAATTTGCTCTGTCATGTACCCGAAGTAATTTGAGCTGGCTGCAAATTACTCGCCTGCGAACACCTGCAGCTCCCAAAGGCTGCAGTTCCACCGAGCCCAGCGCTGGTGGCAGCACAGCTCTGCCCACCCCGCTCAGGTGGCCACCAAGGGACCATCTGGCCACTCACAGACACCAAATCCTGACGCACCGTGTGCTCCTGAGCACGACAGCTGGCTGGGAGACAGCCCAGGCATTTTTAGAACACACAGGAAGTGTTTAGAGCAAGAGCCGTGGAATTTACCTGCCCACTCCTTGTGAGAAGGTGTGTTTATCCTACACATATATATAAATATATATACAACCCCCACCATGGTGGCACTGGCCACGAGAGGCCTGTTGGAGACTGCAGGGACAGACCTGGCAACAAGCAGATCCAGAGAACTAACCAAGCCCAGTATCCTGGAGATTTGTGTCTCACAGGTGGATTTTCTGGGGTGCAGGAAGGTTGAAATTCCTGCAGAAGCCTTCCCAGCACATGAGACATTCCTTGTGTCTTCCTCTGCATTACAGACCCTCCTATAGCTGAGCTCAGCTGTGCAGAGTCCCTCAGGGAGGGTATCAGATGGGGAACTTTCCGGGTATGTTTTTTGATTTTCACATCTTTGGGACTGCTGATGGTCTGAAGCTTGGCTGGGATACTTTGGAAATGAATAGGATTGGGGTGATGGGCAGAAAACCAGAAAAACACAAACAACATCTCCAAGCCTGGCTTCCTTAGGAAATCACACTGGTAATAAAATAAAATAAATACTGGGGTTATACTGGTACAGATCCTTTGAAGTCTGTGGGTGTGATGGGTGGAGCAGAAACACAGGGCCACCAAAGTATTAATTAGAAGTAAAGTATGAGCAACACCTCAAAGGCACAGGGCAGAAATGCTGCAATGCCACGAGAAGCACAGCTGGATCCTCAGCACTCACCTGGCAGTGCCCACCCAAAGCTGCAGACATTCCACCCCAAAGGGGGCTAAAGGAGACCCAGGGAACAGCTCAGCACCACCTGAGTGCCCCTGGGGCCTGCAAGGCTGACTTTGAGCAACCAGTCTCAATCCTTTCAGCCTCTGTTACATCACAGGGAACGCTGCAGGAGGAGCTCATATTCTCATGCCAGGACCACTGAATTTAGAGTTAAAGTTTTAATTCAAGTCAAGAAATTTTACTGGCACAAGTTGTAATTTGAAGAACTGAAGCTTTGCTATTGCATCAAGCACTGGCTTCAACATAGAAGAGTACCCAGTGAGAGAAGGCAGGATGGAAAATGGTTTGGGTTCTCCAACTGCTCTAGTGAAGCTGTTGTGGTGAGGTCTCCATGTTTTTAATGTTATATTCAAATAGAAAATTACTGAAAAACTGGAATATCATCAATCATCATAATATTCTTTAAATGAAAACCAAGTCCCAACACAAACAATTCAGGACTTTTTCAAGTGTTTACGAACACAAACGAGCTATAAATTGATTCAGGGTTTTTAGAGGAACTCAGAGAGACGATGTTTGCTCTCTCTCATTCACATGTACAACACCACATGACTTGATTTCCTTCTGTGTAACAGTCTTGCATCTCCCCACTATCTTTGCTTTATCCATCCAGAAATATTCTCATTCTGCTGCATCCAGACCTGTTCTATTGCCCAGGAGCACAGAAGAGCATCTTTGGAGAATCAACCCCTTGTTACATCCAGGGCATACAAACATCCTTCCACTTTGGAAAACCCAGGGAGTTCCAAAAGCTCCAGCTCTGCTGGAGAACTTTCAAGAACTGAAATCAAACACAAATAATGAAGATGGCTGGAAATACACACCAGGAGATGGACACAGTGACAACTTCTTTGGAGAAGGAGTTAAACCCCAGAAAAACCAAAGCACTAAGTCTAAAGTTGGTTAAAACTTGGTTGTAATAATGCCAAGGTCATGGGTTCAATTCCCTAGGTGAGCCATTGACTGAAGAGTTGGACTCGATGATCCTTGTGGGTCCCTTCCAACTCAGAATACTCTGTGATTCTGTGAATACAAATTCTGGGGTTTTTTCTAGCAGAGAAGAATCCCCTCAGCAGCACAACACACAGGCACACAACAAGACTCAGGAACCAAACTGAGTGGCAAAGAACAAGAACTGGGAAGGAACTAAGGGAAAATGTTGCTATGCAATGTCCTTGCACTTCAAAACCAAAGCATTTGAAGACCAGTTGGATAATTTCCACATACTGAGACCAGACTTCCAAATTTCATAAAACACTGGATTTTTTTACTGTAACATTTTGACTTCTCACTTTCCTGGTGGCTTATGAATAAGCATTTAACTGTTTCATGTCCTCCTTCTTCTCTGGCTGAAAATTAGCAGGAGTTCCATAATGAACACAGCTTGGAGTATGATTAATTTGACTTGGCTAAACGGAATTCTTGTCAAATAAAGCAATTCAGAAAAAGTTTTTCACAAGAAAACACACTGACACTGCAATCATGTGATTTCTTAATGGAATATAATACAGTTTTAATCAAAGCCCTGAAGTGCAAGTCAAGAAATAGATACTATAAATACCATAATCCTCACCAGTGCTGATATGCTGTGAGAAGGGGATGGTAAGTGGTGTCTCATTTTCTCTATCTATATAAGCAGGATAATCATTCTTTATCTCCACCTCTACCTACAGCTACCTCAGATGACTGGTACTTACTGCCAAACCTTGGGGTTTGTTCTGACCCCAGGAAGCAGAGAGGAGACCTCCAGAGCAACCAACCTGCACTGCTGGGGTGGAAACTGCCCCCAAACTCACCACAGCAGGGCTTTGTTGTCTGGCTCTGTTACTTTGCTTTTTCCCTTTTAAAACAAAGCATACAGGTTTAACTAGACCCCTTGCTCCTGACAAAATCACACAAAATACAGGTTTGGGGAGCAGTGTAAGTGGGAGTTATTACCACAGGAACTGATTTGCTCCTGCATTTATTCCTTAAGCAGCAAGTGGGGTTTATGCTCATCCACAGTGTATGTTTTTACAAGATTCTAGACCTGTCTCAGGTCTTGACATCCTTCATTTCTTCCTACAGACAACCACCAGCCCTGAGCATTTGTGAAGAGGAACACCCGAGCAGGGGTACAAACACAACTCTGCCATGATCAAATCTATTCTGTGCTGCTCAAACCAGCCAGGGCATATTGTTTGTCACATGAAAAATGACAAACAGAACGGAGCTAGTGTGAGCACCTGGAGGCACTGAGTGTGCCCTTGCACATTCCATCACAGGGAGGTTTCCTGTAGACTTTGCAACTTATTTTTATCTTACATTAGGAAAAGCAAATCTATTCCCCAATTTCTCCATCCTGGTGTCTGTGCACTCGTCTTTCATTCTGTACTAGTAGTGGAGAGGAAAAAAAAAGTGAAATCTGCAGGAGAATATAGTTCACTTATTTGCTGGAATTAGCTGGAAATACCAAATGCATTCTCCTCCTTTCCTCCAAAAAGAAACTTCCTCTGAGAAGTTTATATATATATATTTATACTTCTGTCTCATTTCCTAAATATCTGGAATAAAAAAATAATAAAGAACTGATTTTAAGAAATTAAGCCTTGCAGAAATGTAGCATTTTGGAGTGAAAATCTGAATTACCTCTGACATTTGCTTCGCAGATTAATGCACAGAGCCCCCATCTGATATGAAGCTTCCTGCTCTTCTGAAGACCAGAATTTGTAGACTCCAACCCTGCCCTCCCACCTTCTTTTCCCCAGTTAATAGTACTGGCTTAGGGGAACATCTCACATTTCTGTTTATTTCCTTGCAGTAGGAAAACAAAGAAGATCTTATCAACCACTTGTCAATTTTACGCCCCACTTCAGCAAGTCACCTACCACACAGCTCTCACAGCTCAGCAACCTCTACTTTAATTATTATTCACAAGCTGCAAGCAATCTTAAGTGATCAACACTCTGAAGGCAACCATTCCAAAGTGGACAGTACCCACAGGTACTAGAGACAAAAAACCCCAAAACAAACAACAAAACCCAACCAACCACACAGACCTGGGAAAAGCAACACAGTGTCACAAGTATGAACAATGTCACCTTCACTGACAGCCAGGTGACAGGGCCGGAGTGCCAAAGGGCCCCGGGGTCAGTGAGCCCACAGCACCAGCTGACTGTGGGCAACACAACTTCAGTCCTCCTCCTCCTCCTCCTCCTCGTGTTTGGGTTTCAGCCCCAGCACCACTGATTGCTGGCACACTGCTCAGAGGGCTCTCCAAGGAGCAGCTCCTCCTGTCTCACCACCACGTGTTCTCCATCACAATGCACACACCTTCCTTGGTTTGGAAAAAGGAATATGGCATGAACTCAGAAGAGGTAATAAATAGGGGAAATCCTCGAAGTGTTTGTCACAATTCAGCTTTCTCCTGCTGTTGTGCCAGGCTGCCCAAATTTGATGAAGGGTTTGGGCTCTGCAGAAAGTGCAGGATGTGTCGCTGTGCATTGAGAAATGGGGCTCTGCACAATGAAGTTGAGGCCAGGCTGGTGCTGAAGCCACATCTGTAACAAGGGAGCTGTGCCTGCATGGAAAACACTCCAAAACTGAATTTACTTCTAGAAGAAAAAGTTGCAGAGGTGGGAAAAAAATAAATATTTCACCCAGACTTTCATCCATCATTCTGAAGTGACTACATCTGCATTTTTAAGATATTTTCTTTTTGGCTGTACATGAATTTGATGTCATTAAAAAGGCTTCCTTTGATGCTGTATGCCAAGCAGATTCATTAGCTTCCCACAAAGGTACACTCTAAATAGTCTAGTTTAAATTTTCATTTTCAGATGATTCATCTAAAGATGAACAATAACAACCAAAACCAACTCCAGAACTCTAAACAGTGAAAAGCCTTTCAGCTGCACTTACTCATTTATTAACTCCCTCCAACCCCTCCTTCCTGGACTCACAGGGCAGCCAATACTGAGCATGAACTCTGCAACTCCTTCTGTGACTTATGGCTACCACAAGAAATCACACCCAGATTCCCTCACATCTCACACACAAGTCCTTCTGCAGTCTGGATTCTGCATCTTTCTGGCTGACACGGGGTCACTTGTTTTTAATCCACTGCCACTATTTCTAGCACATGTGTTGTTTTGTCACAGCTCCTTTTCAGGAGTCCTCAGCAGAGGTCATTAGAGGATTAATGAAACCAAGGGACACCTGGGGAAGCTGCATCCTCAGCCAAGGTAGTTTCATCTATTGCCCTGGGTTTTGAAGGGGGAGCATAAAATAGATTAACCCAACCTACTTACCTTTCCTCCATTTAAATGAAAATGCCACCAAAGTCCAAAAACAAGCAATGACTTAGAGCTGATAAATGTTTCCTGATACACATTAAGACACCAGCAAGGGCAGACATTAGTAAAACCTTACAGTCCTTTTTTATGACACTTGGCCAAATCCCTGCTGAACAAATAGCCATGTTTCCCTCCCCAGGAAAGATCCCTCACCCAGCCCCTGCCCCACCTCAGAGGAACAACAGTGGTGTAGATGTGGGATCAAAAGGAAGGTTACATCGCTCCTCTAACAACCACCTGGACAGGTCACAGAACTTCTTGGTAGCCTTTGTGGTATTGTATTGGGTGCACAAAGGAACACGATGGTCCTTCAGCTCTGGGGTCACCTGCCTGGCCAGGGCTGATGGAAAAGCCACAGGAGGGCAGCTCTGCCTTGTCTGCAGCTCGGCATGGGTTTTATTCCTGCCTCAGATGTTCTCCTGGAAAAGGGTACAGGAGGGGAACAACCTGTCCGCAAAAACCCCACCAGGAGGGAGAACATGCAGGATGGTATCAGAGGAGATGGAAATTTTATGGGCTTTGGCTTACAACAAAATAAATGCACCATCAGTCGTCCTCAGCAACAGTCCTGCCACAGAGCAAGCTTTTTCCCTAACATGTTCTTCACCCCATGTGTCACAGTGATGTCCCCCACTAACCATGCTCACATTGTTTCCCTGGACTTGGCTCCGGGTTTGCACTTCTTTACACCCTCATGATGTCTCTATATACACCACACTCCCTGTTTGAAAACCATCTTTTTTCATGACAAGGATCATGAAGGAAGATAAAAAAGAGCTGCCCACAAAAACGTTTTAGAAAATTACAAGCTTGTGAAAAGAAAAGGTCTAGCAAAAGCTCTTCCTTTGCCACAATCAGATTAGGTGCTCCGACCTTCATTAAAACCCGTTCTGTCTACTCATTTCACAGCATTTAATTTCCTGCCTCTCGGTGATTAAACCAACCGAAAGGTAGCAGATAAAGCAAGTTTGCTCACTGTTTCTAACAGATATATTAATGCTTTACACTTAAAAAGCTTTCAAAGTGTCTTCAGATGCTGCTTAACAAACAGTGCCCATAAACCCAAGTGTGAGGTCAGAGGAGATCTGTGACTGAGCCTCACCACACAGCTCTGAGCGCCACACACCTCCCTGCATACAGTAAGGAAGCTTAGAGTTAAGCTCCACATATTTAAACACTAACAAAGTCTGCTTAATGGCAGTCTTCAAAATGACAGTGGCCTCCTAATCTGCTGCAGATAAAGAAGTGCCAAGATTAATGATTACGTAAGTGCATCACAGAGCCCAGAAACAATAATCAGCTCTTCTGTTGTTATTTGTGTACAAAGGCTATTAGAGTCATCTGACATTCCAAAATCCAATTTAAAGTTGTTAAACCCCTTTCACGTACTTACTTGAGGTTGGAAAACTGAGAGGTTCAAAAAGGGAAAGGAAGGGTTTGATTTCCTAATTCTTTTCCCCTTACTGATTTCGCTCTAAGCCAAATCTCTCTTTAAGAATTGCAAAAAAAATAAGCTTTTAAACAATGCCTGGAGTAACCAATATTGCTGTTGAAGGAATAATACCAATAAAACCTTAACATGCTTAGATAGCAAAATTTAAAATAATGACTACAAGCAAACCAAGTAACTCTTGTACAGAAAAAGCCCGCAGTGAATTGAGGGTGTCACTGACGTTGTCTGCGCTACTCTGACGATCTTCAGCAAAGCAGGGTGAGAAAGAGAAGGTGCTCAGGCAGCAAACACCCATCTGGGGCTGGGAATGGCCCCGGAGAGAACTCGCTCTCCGGTTAACAGGGACACAGCATCGTCTGCAGGGGACCAGCCCATTCTGCACGGCGAGGCTGCCGGCTCTGAACACCCCACCATCAACTGTTTTCCCGCAAAACTGCTTTAAAAAAACACAACAAAACAATCTCTTTGTTGCTAACAGAAAACCGAAAAGCAAGTTTTAGAAATACGAAGGAGCGGAGCGGGTTCCGTGGAACGCGCAGAGCCGGGACGGGAGCGGGGCGGCCGCGGCGATTACAGTCGCGATAGTGGCACAGCCCTGAACGCACAGCTCTCTCCACTGGCTTCGACATTCCCAGGAAGGCGGCTGGGCAGGCCCGGACTCCCAGAGAGGAGAGGGGGGCACGGCAGACAGCCCCAGGGAGTGGCCCCTGCAGCTTCACCCGGCGGGCCGGGCGGGCGCTGGGGATGCTCAAAGAGCGGGCACTGGGAATGCTCAAGGAGCGGGCACTGGGGATGCTCAAGGAGTGGGCACTGGGGATGCTCAAAGAGCGGGCACTGGGAATGCTCAAGGAGCGGGCACTGGGGATGCTCAAGGAGTGGGCACTGGGGATGCTCAAGGAGCGGGCGCTGGGGATGCTCAAGGAGCGGGAACTGGGGATGCTCAAGGAGCGGGCGCTGGGGATGCTCAAGGAGCAGGAACTGGGGATGCTCAAGGAGAGGGCACTGCCCGGCGGAGTCAGGGCTGGGCTGGAAGCGCTCAGGCTCGGCCACCATAGCGGTCCGTCCATCCCTCCCTCCCTCCCTCGGCCGGGATTCAGCTCCTGCGGGTGATCAGCAGACCAAAAGAAGGCCGAGATGCTGGCCCTCTCAACCGAGCCCGTGTGGCCGCAGACCCCAGAAAGGCTTTCTCCTTTTCCCTCTCGTTGACATCAGCCCGAGTTTCTTGTTCAGCACAAGAGAACCACTAGGACTAGTTTTCTCTAGTGCACAAGTTTTCTCTTTACGGCTGCGAAGTGCTATTCTAGTGTTCCCCAAGGTAAAGTCAATTAAGTGATAACTGCATCTGTGCAGAGAGTATTCAAAATGCTAATACCCCCACCCAGATAAGTCTTCAACTTTGCCTGCTTATTTATCTCCAGCTCTTAGAAATTATTGCCATGAATGCTCCAGTGCCTTCCCCCATTATCTTTGCAATCCCGCTTCTTCCTCACGAAAAGGCAAAAAGCACAGCGTATAAAGAGCTGGAGCACTTCAACTACACCGGGGAGGAAAACGATACAGGCAGAGGGATCAGCTCATCTCCTGCAGTGAAGCTACCAAGTATTTTGCTGCTCACAAAGTTGGCTCAGCCTTTCAGCTAACCCACCGAGGTAAGAAAATCTGCTATGCCATCAGAGGCTCACATACTCCAGAAATAACAGCAGTCTGCATCATGAATTATCTAACATGATTTACCACTCGGGGAAAAGAAAATCTATCATGTTTGGTGGTGTGCCATTTGGCACCGGACTTGAGAATTTGAATGTTTGTTATCTTTGCACTGGAGATAAGGCAGTGCTGCTCTAAGATGGATCCTCACCTCAATGTGAGCAGACTCGGGTTACCCAAGTCTCTGGCCACAGCTGCTCAATGTGTCCCCATGTTTTTAAAGTGAAAAAAACCCACACAAACCCTGAAAAACTCAGCACTGAAAACAAAAGAACTCGATGATGTGCTGCCTTAACATCAACACCTATATGAATGCCTTTGTACTTTGTTACTTCTGTTTATAAAAATCACAACATTGCAAAATGGCCACCAAAAAAAACCCCTCTAACAGAACACACTGATGCCTTTTTGAAACAAGTCTGATGGTTCAATAAGGAGAACACAATCCTGTGACCCACAGAACAGGGCAGAGTACAAGCACTGGGTAGAATACAAGTATGATCAAGAGATTACAGAATAAGATTATTGATTCCACTATTGCTAAAGGCATTTGACAGATGAAAAGGAAAAACCCAACTTGCTTCACATGGTTAACACCAGGTTGTGAAGGCCAAGTCACCCAAAAAGGCAGAGCTGGCAAGTAGTGAGTGTCGCTGATTTCTGTTTCCTCGAGTAAAGGAGGCTCGATAAAAGTGAGAAGACAGTAATAGAAACAGCACCTGTATTACTGCAATCACTTCATCCAAACCAGTTCAATGAGATGAGCTTTGTGAGGACAAGAAAAGCACCTGGTAACCAGATGAATGAAGCCGTGCAATCATGTACCAAGTGATGAACAAACCTCTCAACCCTCCCAGGACAGTCCTTACCCATCAGTTTTGCTGATGTCTTGCTGTGTGTGTGTCCTGCACACAACAGAAAACAGACAGGAATGAACACCAGGCAACTCCAAAACTGAACAGCTTTAACACTGTTCTGTTTTAAGAGGCTCACTCACAGGCAAAGTTTCCATACTGTCCTTGATAAAGACCCAAACACTTCACCAGAACTGCCCAACTCCTGCTCTCTGAAGAATACTTGCAGCATAAACTGATTATCCAGAGCTCCCAGGGGACAAATGGAAGCACAGATAAGTGCCAGAGGTCTTCTGAGAATAATGGAAGTGAAAGGAGAGGAAACAAACTCCACAAAGAACTGTTGGCTCAGCTCAGCCCTCAAGTTTCCCTGTTCCTGAATGGAGCATTCATTAAGCAAAATAAGCTTCTTTAAGCAAGAATTCCAAACGATTGTAGAAACCATTTGACAAAGTGAAGAATTATTGTTCATTTTGGTACTTGACTCTCCAGAGAGAGAGAGAGACAGCTGTTGTTCCTACTGTAGTAACTTATTAGCTGTACCAACGTTCCTGGTGGTCTCAATGGTTAACAAGCAGCCAAATTCTTGCCAAATTTGTGTTTCCCAAAGTGTTATTTGGGAAACGTGGCTAGAAAAAGTTCCACACTGAATAAGGAATACAAACAGGTTTATCACAAGCCTTAACATGAGGGCAGAACATCTACACAGAATAAATCTGTTTGGGGAGTTGCGGGTGCTTTACACAGAAAGTACAAGTTTTTATTTATATTATTGCAGCACGAGTTAATGCCAATTAAGTAGGAGAGTCACTTTGGATTTAGCACAGAACCTGGCCCAGGGCACTGGCACACAGAATAGAAATAAATACTAATCGTGCTTGCTCACACTGAGAGGATTAGATAACTACAGACGTAGGAAATTAAAACCACAACAAGATGACCCCACGCTGATGATTTCCCTGTTGTAGCAGATCAGTCAATATGAATAATCGACAGTGTAAATTGAAATCCTCAGATAAAAATAATGGTTTTACCGCTTTATTTCTCTTCCCTTCACACAAATTGAGTTGACTATCTCTGACAATGCCACGGTTTAATATTCTAAACACACTATCTCCTTTAACAATGCCTGGAATAGAAACAAGCTGCTGAGCCAGATCCTCAAGGGGTGAAAATCAACATTGCTACACTGACTTCAGTGGAAGCACATTGATCTTCAGCAGCTAAAGCTTTGGGCCCTAGTGGGCAATTAGGTTTCTATTATATGCTAATTTAAATAATGTACCACAGAACATTTGCTGTACAATAAAGCAAGTCTACATTCTGCTGTGCAGAAAGGACAAGCATTTGCTGTGGCACGATGAGAGTTATGGATCCTGGTTTCAAAGAGCAGGATGAAGTTTCGGTATAAACTACTCCTCATAACAACATTTTTAAACCTGCAATTACTCATACTATACTCCTTTAGGAAGCCTATAATTATTTGGTAAGTTCTTACCAACGTCTAGTCTAGATCATAATTGCTAACACTGCCTCCTTCAAAGGAACTAGTGACTATGGTAAAATCTGGTTTTTGCTGGGTTCCTACTACACAAAGGGCCTGTGCTCTAATGTCAGGATCTGTGTTCAGTGGAGGAGGAAAACCAAACTGATTTATGTCCCAATCTTGAGCCTTTGAGCAAGGCCTGAACAACAACAACAACAACATGAATACAACGATCCCACACCTGTTTCTTTTGAGGCTTCTGAGGTGGCTGGGTGGGAACAGGGACTGTGGTTGTGGCTGACACAGGCCAGAGAAGCTTATGGCACCGAGGTCCATCTGCAACATCCCCTCACTCTCCCAGCCAGGCCTCCCACTCCAGCCACAAGATAAAAAAGCAGAAAAATTGGGGGACAGAGCTCAGAAACAAAGACAGCAAAAAAGATTTTCAGGGGTCATGGGGCAGTTCAAGTGCAAAGATATCATTCTCATGTTAAAAATGTTAACAGCAGTCATTACAAGATGTTTTGCTCTATTCTGCAGCATTTCTTAAAGTACGAGAACCTCCTTTCAGTCTCCTTTTAAATGTCATTGACACCCTTCTTCCTGCCTTAGTCATCAATAACCAAGTTATCAGCATGCCAAGGTCCCTGCATAAATTTTTGTGGACTTCTGATGTAGTTGGGCTGAGGGCATCATCCCACACTGACACGTTCTCCTACGGTGCAGTCCTTGCAGTGAAGCAGCAGGATTAGTCCAAACTCTGTTCTGAAAGCTCCAAGTTCCCTCAGCACAGCAGTTTGGGAGCCCTCTGAAGGCTCTCCAGGCAGAGGGAGCAGCACAAGAGGGTTCTCCCCACGTGTCAGACTCCACCTGAAGACTAATTTGCCCTGGCAGAGCTTGAGCTCGTGCCCCCTTGTCCTATTGCTGAGTGCCTGGGAGAAGAGACCAACCCCCACCTGGCCACAACTTCCCTTCACTTTTGCAAGTCTTGTTCTTTTACCACCACCATCACATCTGAAATTATCAATATTTATCTTAAGGCACAGCAATACAAAGTGCTGTTTTCCCCAGAGGCCTCCAAGTTCTCTGCACTGAGTGCCATGATCTGGTAAAGGGACTGGAGACTGGAGCTGGACCAAGGATTGGGCTTGATGATCTCGGAGGGCTTTTCTAACCCAATCCATTCTATGATTCTGTGATTCTATAAAAAACAGGCACTCAATTCCAACTGGTCTTTTCTAGGGAACCCTCGAGGCAGAAAGGCAAAGTAAGGTGGACTCACACAGGCCACCAGGGTGAGATGTGGCATTCAGCTCCTCACTTACAGCACTTTATTCCCTTTACAAACATCCTGGGAACCATTCTGCTCTGTGGCTGCATTTGTAACTGCTCAGAAATAGTTTCATTTCAAACAGAATATACGGAGTCAAGCAGTTTAATGATATCAGCCACACAAGAAAAACGTGCCACAAAGGGAATATCTAAAATGCCCCCCCAGTGAGAAGGGATCCAAAGCTTCCCCTGAGCTCCAGACTCCTCAGCCACCACATCACTGTACTTTGGGTGGGCTCTGCAGGCACAGGAAAATTAAAGTATATACAGTCTGCACTCCAAGGAAAGAAGAAGGGAGAACTTATTTTGGTTGCAGTTCTGATGAACTAACACTCCCCCAGCACTTCAGGCAGCACAAACCTCCAGTCACTGAACAGAGGTGCCCTCCCCTCCATCCCCCCAGCAGTGCCTGCACAGCTCTCACTGCCAGGGCCAAATGGGGAAACCACTCAGGATGAAACTGTTCTTTGGGGGATTAACTTTAACCTGAATCAGTTTCCTGACTTAACTCCCCATGTGACTACAGAGATGCTGCTTGTGCTCACTCAAGGGAGGGGTGGCATTTGTTTGGCAATGCCAGCTTATGGGAGACTAAAATACACACAGACTTCAGCTCTCAGCCTGCTGAATGGGTATGAGGAGATCTGGGGTAGCAGGCAGAAGGACAAGGAACACAGAGCTGGTTTTCCAAGAAACAGAATAGTCTGTGAATAAGTCATTGGTTTCTACAGCCAGTATTACTGTGAAACTTGAAGCAAGTCACTTATTTGATGTGTCAATTCCTCAGCTGTGAAATGAGGACAACACTTTCTTACATCACCAAAGTGTTGTAAGTTGAAAATTAATGACTGAGGAACTTGGACACTCTGGTGCTGAGGGCCAAGCCAGAACGGAGCTACAAGAGCTGAGTGATTAGTGACAGGGAGGGACTAAAGAATCAACATATTATTTTTGGTGGACTATTTCCTTAGAGGATAAATGAGAGTAACTGCTACTTACTTGATTGCAAGGAACTGAAAGAGCTCTCTGTAGCTCCCTCGTGGGTGGACACCTAAACAATTAAATAGCCATGACCTAATTTTAGCCAGAAACTTTATGTCACAAGGAATTTACAGGGAGGCGTCTTCTGTATGTGCAAAAATAATTGCACTATGGAAGGATAGTTGGCCAAGGTGTTCATGCAGCTGTGCAACATTTAGGGAGAGACTGCATCCCATTCTCCTTCCTCATATTCCCAATTCCAAAATTTCTCACCATAAAACTGCATGACATAAACCACCATAGGATTAGGACAGAGAAATTCCATGAACAAGCTGCTTCCACCATCAGCCTGATGGAATCGGTTCAAGGACAACCTCCACACAAAGAAGCACAGGGGTGGTAGGTCACGTTATCAGCACATCTCAGCTGGTGTGTGACAGAGATGATGGGCTGTTCCCCAGCAGGTTTGGTCTGATGCCCACACACACCACTGGTACTAGAAGGCACTTCTTTTAACGTGCCATTATTATGCACACAGAGCCATCCAAGTGATAGGAAACACATCCCAGTTCTAAAAGGAGTTGTTCCAACAGCTTGTTTTCCTCACAGTTACAACCTGTCCTTTCCTTCCAGCCTGAACTTTTCTGCCTTCTTTCAGGAGCATATGGGAAACATTTCTTCCTCTCAGGCTAACTCAGGATTGCCACCACGGGACTGAAAAGATGTGACTCCAAGTCCCTGTGCTGTCACCAGCACCGTCTGCGTGAGCCACGTACCCATCACAGAGTTCTGAGTGCGTCCAACTTCTCTAACACGTGTAGGTCTCGCTGCAAACGCCAGGAGTTACAGGATTAAATAACTTCATGGAGCTGGGCACACGCCTTTCTGTGCTTCAGTTCATACCTGTGGAACACCAGGATTAGAGGCTTCCTATCTGTGAGGATCTATTAAATGCCACAGTGCGCTTGGATTCTTGAATAGGAATAGAAGCCACGTAAATACTTCAAGCAGTAAATAGTGTTTCAAGTCTTACTGAGCTTATTATGTCTCAAGAGCTCATTATGTCCTCGCTAGATTAGAGAGCACATACTCAAAAAACAAACACAAACCTAAGGAAAGTAACAACCCCCAAATAAAGCTTTCAAGTCGAAATACCAGCCTCGGGATTTTTGCTCCTGCCTTATGATTTTGAGACATAGGGCTGACAATCCAAAAATTCCTAGAAGGGGTTAACACTGCCATTCTGTTCCCTCCATCCTCTGGGTGAGGGCATCAGCCCCAAATAATAATTATTACGAAGTTGTATCAGTGAGTTCAAAAAAACCAAATGTCAATACAAAGAGAAAAACCTGAACTCCACAGGGCAGGCTGAAATGCCTGCAGCCAGCCTGGAAGGCTGTGCTCAAACTGCTGGGAATTCTGCTGGCCAAGCACAGAGCAGGACTGAGTGCCCCCTCTGCCAACACCCCTGAGCTGTGCTGGGCAGTCCAGCCCTGGGGCCTCCAGTGTAAGAAGGATGTGGAGCTGCTGGAGGAGTCCAGACGAGGCCATGAAGATGCTCCAGGGCTGGAGCCC
>VWZD01013834.1:315308-338925 GCA_013396695.1 Sakesphorus luctuosus | reverse complement strand
CTATGAATGCACAAACATTACTGGCCTTCCAAGGCAGACCCTTCTAATTCCACGGGCAGAGTTAAGCACTCTGCAAACTGTACCCAGGACTCAAACCTTCAGTGTTGTATCTGCTTTTGTTCAGCTCTTTATTTTCTGAATTTGTGTGGTTAGGCAATGCAATGTGCATCTGTTGATTCCTGGCTAAGACAGAGGCTTCTTGTGTGGCCCACGCCACGTCCCTTGAGCTATACTTCAGTCCCCTCCTTGGGAAACAGGTAAAACACATCCCTCGCTGCTGTTTTGTGCATAAATTAACTCGGGGAAGCCGGTTTTTCAAAGAGTTCACTAATTAACATTATAGACACCCCTGCAGATAAAGAGATTGCCAGAGAGCTCTGTCTGGCAGCCCTGGCCCAGGGAAGGAGTGCATTCCAGCAGTGATGATACAATCTCCATACAGCTCCAGAAAGCCAAGTTTACTGAATTCCACAATGTTATTTCTTAGGAATGTGCAAGTCTTAGGAACACAGCACAAGGATTTCACACAAGGTAGGGCATCCCCTACACTGGGCTTTACTTGGAATGAAATGCCATCATCAGGTTTCAGCACAATTTATATCTGCTATCTTGATAAAATGGCCCTGCAGAAATCCTGAAACATTTAGGAGATTTGGAACAAAGACTTTAATGGTGGAGACCCTGTTTTTCACAAACATACATTTACAAGTTGCTGGAGAATGCAAAGAGGGTTCTACAAAAGGCAAGTTGATTATCCTACATTTTCAGATTTAAGCTCAACAGAGTAGATAATGTATGTATTTTTCCTGTGTTTATAAAGTATCTTGCTTTGTGCTTAAAATATGGAATAAAGTCCACAGATAACTTTCATTTTCATATTCATAAAGCAGTACAATATCTAAGTACAAAACTCAGGTATAAAACAAATAACATAAAACATAATTTCCATACTAGGATGGCCAGAAATAGAATAGCAAGAGGACCAAACATCACTAATCCTTGTTCTGCCTACACTGACTAAAGAGGGTAAACTGAGAAGAGACTAAACCACAAATTTTAGCTGTTTCTTTGCTTTTCTTCAAGTGGTACAGGATATAACTTGACAGTCCTCACTATCACATGATTTACTTAACATAAAAGTTTAAAGCCTTTTAAGCTCATCTCGTTTTAAAAATACACATAAATTGAAATAGTCAATATTGAAAGACAAACAAGAGAAAGTTTTTACTAAGTCTGCAATTACAGCTTTCAGGAGCCACTGAAAACTGACTGTTGAAGCAGGAGCTGAAATGGGCTTTGCAACAACAGCTGCTCTTCTGTCAGAGTTATCGCCTGGCCCACACACCAAATACTTCCAGTTTTCTTTGAAACTTCAGAGCTTACTGATTACAGGAACTAAATAATAATTACTGCCTTTGATTTTCAGGCCATAATCCAGGGCTGGAAAATGGATTTGTCACTGTTGCTGCACACCAGTGAATTCACTTGTTTCCTTTCAAACGTAACACCGCGACCATCTCGCTGTATGGCAAATATCTGAGCTGTAACACTGCTAACAAACTGTAATTTCCAGTTTCTCAGTCAAAACTCAGGTGAACTCCATCTTTGTTTGCCTTGTGTTTGCATCCAGGTGATGGAATTGATCCACGAAAAGCTCTGCTGCAACAGGAACAACATTCAAAATCCACATCCATAAATATTGTTATGAAGTTTACTTAGAAAAACAAATCACCTGTGACTTCATGACCAGCTCGCCAATCCTCACCATTCCTTTGCTAAAACACACATCCAACCCCACGTTGTGCACAGTGTTCCATAAGGGAGGAGGGCCTGTGTGTCCCCTCATTTCTGTCCCAGGGTGGACCATACGGAGCTGAACCTTGGCCAGGGTGTCCCTGGTGCCTTCACACAGTCCCAGGGCAGGAGCTCGGCCACCACGAGGCTTCACTGAGGTTCCAACCTGCTCATATTTAGTCCCACTGACTGTACTTACCATCTTAGAATCATAGAATGGATTGGGTTGGAAAAGACCTCCGAGATCATCAAGTCCAACCCTTGGGCCAACTCCAGTCCCTTTACCAGATCATGGCACTCAGTGCCATGGCCAATCTTCACACAGAAAAGAACAGTTTGATTTTCTCTGGAAAGCCTCCCCTTTACGACATTGTGACTTTCAAGTGTTTGAAATCACTTTTTTATGTCCGGGAAGGGAGAAGGGCTCCTTGCTCTAAAAACCAGACATGCCCCTGCTAAATTAAACTACCCATTTTCAGAATATACACTCGTAGGGCACTGAAATAGCATTTTGTCAGTGATGGTGCAGCTTTGAATCCCCCCAGGGAGGCAACAATATGAACTTTTTAAACCGTTTGGCTGTTTTACACTTGTCTCACTGAGCTCAACAACAGGGAATTTTTGACCAATATACTTTTACACTGCAAGTGAAGGCAGCAGGAAAAAGGCAAGTACCTGCTGGAGGCAGAAATTACAGTCAAAATCCAGAATAACAGGGCAGACAGACTTCTTACACGAGTGGCTGCCTGGCTGAGAGCAGCTGAAAAACACACATTATCAACTGCGCTGTAATTTTCAACTTTGCCCTTAAAATTTCAAGCCTTCCCCAAACTGAAGAGAGCAGTTTAATTGAGCCTATGCAAACAAAGCATTACCAGCCCCTTATCTCTGCCAGCGATCCTCCGAAATGAGGTGTTACCCAGGAGCAGCAGTGGGAAGGGACAGGGCTTGCCACTCCTAGGTGGTACCCGGCTTAAATACATTCCCACGGTTTAAACACTGCCAGAGAGGGAAAAAAACCCACACCAGGCAACAGAAAACAAGCCAGGCCAGCAGTGGATCTCTGAGAAAGCTGCCAAAAAGCAGTGGCAGCTCCTGCCAGCTGGGGCAGGGGGGGAAGGACCCTGCCCTTGCACCCACCTGCCCCTCGTGCCCAAGAGAGCTGGGGTGGCCTCACAGCTGGGGGTGCCAGGCTGGGAGGGGGTGGGATGGGGTGCCAGGATGGCGGGGGCAGGATGGGAAGGGGCAGGATGGGGGTGCCAGGACGGCAAAGAGCAGGTTGGCAGGGTACAGGNGGGCAGGATGGGGGTGCCATGATGGCATGGGGCAGGATGGCAGGGGGCAGGATGGGGGTGCCATGATGGCATGGGGCAGGATGGCAGGGGGCAGGATGGGGGTGCCATGATGGCATGGGGCAGGATGGCAGGGGGCAGGATGGGGGTGCCATGATGGCATGGGGCAGGATGGCAGGGGGGCAGGATGGGGATGCCAGGCTGTCAGGGGGCAGGCTGGGGGTGCCAGGCTGGCACCAGCTCTCCCAGAGAGGGAGGAATGATCAAGGAATAAGCAGTGACTCACACTGTGTGATTTACTGCCGGGCACTGTTCCCAAATGTGTTAATAAAGTTGCAGCCAAACAAATGCACATCCCTCAGGTCTTGTCTTTGTTCCAGCACGGCCAAGACAATTGAGTATTATTTTCAAGTAAAACAAGGATGAGATTCTAGACAATATTTCTACCACAATTAATATTTATGTTTTGCTGTTCTACTTCACAGCACTGCCAACCCTTGAGTATTCAATTTAAAAAACCAGCACAAACCAAGAAAGAAGCAAGCAGAAACACAGGCAAAGTCCTAAGATTTGTAACAAATATTTTTGAGCTGTTCTGTCTGAGTTTTAGTTTATCTTGGGTACTTCCAGGTGTCAAAGACAACAGACAGAAACACTCCATCAGCACATTCAACTGAAGAGAGATGCCAGGGGTGCTGGAAGATGGAAACACACCATGAAGTCTGTAATTTAAAAAAGGAAAGTATTTTCCAATGTTAATTATGCTTCTTATTAGTGGCAAATATGGGTTATCTTATACCAGTAATTTATCAAGAAATGGCAATGAGATTATGAAAAATCAATTGATCCACTAGATTTTATTAGATGGAGTGATTTTATAGCCTAGCAGCCATCCAAAGGGACTCCCCCACCTCAGCTTCCACCCACTCTGACAGAAAGAGTTAAGCAGTGAATCTGAAGGTACAGCTTTTTACACACAATCCAGTTCAGCCATGCACATACACCTTAAAAATCATCACCCCATTTCATTCTTTTTTAATTTCTATTTCTATGCATGTCTTATAATGTACCTAATATTACTACAGTAGCCATGACATAATTTATAAACATATATACACACATACACTGGGGTGCACGCTCAGATTTATTTATTTTTTAATGATGGGGGTGCACGAGTTTGCAGATCACTGTTCTAAGCAACCTGATCCACCAGAAATTATGTCCTGTCCTGTATCAAAACCAGCGTGGCCAGCAGGCCCAGGGCAGTGAGCCTTCCCCTGGACTCTGCCTTGGGGAGGCCACACCTTGAGTGTTGTGTTGAGTTGTGGGCCCCTGAGTTGAGGCAAGAGATTGAGGGGCTGGAGCGGGGCCAGAGAAGAGCAACGAGGCTGGAGAAGGGAGTGGAGCACAAGTGCTGTGGGGAGAGGCTGAGGGAGCTGGGGGTGTTTGTGCTGGAGAAGAGGAGGCTGAGAGGTGACCTCAGCACTGTCTGGAAGTGCCTGAAGGGAAGTTGTGGCCAGGTGGGGGTTGGTCTCTTCTCCCAGGCACTCAGCAATAGGACAAGGGGGCACGGGGGGCTCAAGCTCTGCCAGGGGAAACTGAAGTTGGAGATGGGAAAGAACTTCTTTGCAGAGAGAGTGCTGAGGCATTGGAATGGGCTGCCCAGAGAGGGGGTGGATTCCCCATCCCTGGAGGTTTTTCAGCTGAGCTTGGCCGTGGCACTGAGTGCCATGATGTGGTAAAGGGACTGGAGTTGGCCCAAGGGTTGGACTTGATGATCTGGGAGGTCTTTTCCAACCCAATCCATTCTAGGATTCTATATCTACTGGCCATCTGTGTGAACAAACAGCAGCACCAGGCTCTGCCCTTGAAGACAAAGTCAGCAGGAAGGATAGATGGAGAACTTGTTCACCACTGTCATCACAGGAGGGCTGAGGAACCACAGCTTTGAATGAGGACCTCATACACGCAAACCACGATGTGTAATAAATGCAGATAAAAAGATGGTGCCTGTTCCAAGGATCTTTAATGGAAGTACAAAACTAGACTTTCTTTCACATTTTCCTTGCTCCCTGCTATTGAGCTTGAAACCTTGTTGACCAGCTCACCCCACTGTAATTCTGGGCCTGCACACCTCATATGTGATTTAGATGATGACTGCTGTGCTTGGTAAAATAACTTGTTTAAGAGTAATTCCAGACAGCTTTCTTGCTTCATTTGAATGCACTCAGCTTTACCAGGGAACCTGCATGCAAGGCTGAGGTTTCGCTGCCATGTTCCTAAGATTGAACCTGTGGTTGATTTCTCGTTAATCACGCTGGGAACCAGGACAGTTTGCTCATGTTCAGGGAGCTCATGGTACACAGTGAAGCGTTTTAGGTGCTGCAGCAGCTTGGCATGGTGAGTTCACATCTCCTGCCTCCACCCCAGCAAGTCTGAGAGCAGCAGGTTCTCCTGAAGTGAAACGAAACCAAGAACAATCTCAGTTTCCCGAGCGTGCCAGTGGTCAGATACCTGCTGGTGTCCTGGCACAGACTGCCCCAAGGTGCCAGTGAGGTCTGAAAGGTTTGGGTGGGGGGCAGTGAGCACAGCTTTATGAGGCCAGGCATGAATTTGGGTAGATTGAAAGACAATTAAAGCCCATCTCAAGACACGGTTTCTTCCATTGTCACCACCCTCTGGTGTGCTTGGGAGCCTTCCAGGAGGCCACTGAAGGAACCAAGAACTGCTGAAGAACTGAACAGTGTCAGAAAGGTATAGCACAGAGGGATCTGCCTTTCACTCCTTCACAATGACCTGGAACAGTTGGCTATAAAGGACCCAAAGCCCAGAGTTGTGTTGTTACCCCTCACTACCCTGATGAAGAGATTAAATAAGGCACTGCCAGTTTGCTTTCAAAAGAGGGTGAAAGAAGAACACAAGAAAGTGAATTAGAGATGAAGAACGTTAACATGAAGGAGAAGAAATGAAAGTAATGAAATGAAAGAAATGAGAAACTAGACGGCAAAGGGAAGAGGATCAGGCAATTACACAGCACTTCAGCAAGATGACAGCTCTGCAAGCAGCCTACAGGATCCCAGGGCAACGTGAACTCCTAGCAGCAAAATTCCTACATCCACCTTGCCAAATGGAATGGCCAAAATGGAAGGATAAAGACGGAAACAGCAGAAGTACCATGCTCCAGTCTAAAAATATATCCACTGCTTATTTCCTGCTCTGTCTCTGGGAAGCTGCAATCAGCAGTGCTCAGGTTTATTCTGGCCTCTCTCAAACTTCTGGAAAGACAAAATCTTATTAATGGGTGGAACAGGCAGGCTCACACAAATGGCATTAAAATCCACTGTGATTTGGTTGCATCTCGATTTTAGTTTTGATGACCAGTTAGCACTTTTATCAGAAGCTTCACACAACAGATATACTGTAAGAAGTCAAAAAGTCAAACATATATACTGTAAGTTTTCTTTCTTGCATTAAGTTGTTTGAATGTAGCAAAGCAGTTTTTAATTGAACACACATCAGAAGTCATTTACCTTGAAAATGCACCAATCTGACAAGAGTTAACGGATTTATGGTTAAAAACCAAGGTTGGTTATTTTTCTGTACAAACCAGTAGGCTCTGCATAGCCAGATTTTGTTGCAAAGACTTTAACATGATGAAGGCAAAAAGCATTAAGTGTATTACTGTCTGTCCAAAATTAATTGTCTTTGCAGTATAGCAATGCATTATCCAGCTTCTGTTCACACTTCTTTGATTAAAACAAGCACAACCAACCCAACAAATTACTTACTCTTCATAGCTTAAGAGACCCAAAGCCTCTTCACAAAACAATTCTGTTGTCACTTTTTTATAGGGTTAGTTGATGCCTTCCCTCTCCTTTTTTCAGGGAGCTAAATATAATTAATGGCTTCAAAATGGAATTAGTTCAACAGCATTGGGCTGAAAGCATTTATTTATATGAATCCAGTTATAAACCATAACTCAAAGGCATACTGTAAAGAAATTTACTTCACTGAAAATTCCAATAGCAGCCCCCTATATGAAAGTGGTATTAAAGCTTAGACCTTGATACAATCAACTTAAATTCTGATTTTAACAGGCTTGGATAAACACATGAATTTTGGCTGAGTGAGTCTGCTTTGGCTGTCAATACTCTGAAAGAGATACAAGCTTTAACAAACCTTTAATTCAAAAGCCCATTACTGTACCAACTGAAATAGAAAGAGTCAAGTATCAAAGAGGAGTTCTTCTTCACTTTCATGGTATTACTTCTGTAAGACATCAATTGATCTATAGCCCTTGAAAGAAAACAACTCTCTTCCCTCTCCTGGATAAAAGTCAGTGCAGTTTTTTCATCCATCACAGTGTAACAGCATCAAAATATACCTTTTGCATCTGCTTAAAACGAGGAAAAAAACACCCTGCAAACCACAAAGCCATTCCGTGACATGTCAATTTACTTTTTCTGACAGATTCACTACAGAAAAAAGTGTTTTAATAAAAAAATAACAAACTAAATGAGAGAAATGAGGAAAAAGAGAAGGAAGAACTCGTGACAGATGGAAGTCCTTTGCCAGCTGAACATGAGAACATTTGGAGAGGATGTGAAGGACAAGTGTGACTGCTGAGGAGTCTGCAGAGCACTCGGTGTGCTGTGCCCACTGTGCCCCTGTCACAAAGCCTGGCACTGCACCTCTGGGCAGGGCAGGGCAGGGCAGGGCAGGGCTGGGCAGGGCAGGGCTGGACAGGGCTGGGCAGGGCTGGGCAGGGCAGGGCTGGGCTGCTGGTCCCACCACACACAGGGCACGAGGTCTGCCCAGAGCATCTCACTGGATCCTCACCCTCTGCACTGCACATGATTCTTCCCATCAAGGGCCATTTATGCAATGCCCTGAGATTTAATAAATTGCCAGACTGCTTGTTGGTTACTTAATAATTAATAGCATCCACAACATTTAGCAGCCACTAATAAATTATGTAACTGACTTAATTTACGCTCTCTGGCATTAAACCCACTTATTGTTAATAAACAATGCTTTAAAGTACTTAGGTGGGTTCCTTAATTCATAGGAACAATGTATTTGGAACTGCTGTGATGGCATTAACAGGCAGGCAAACAATTTTCATTTCCATTCCTTCAGTGCTGCTGGTATTGTCTTTTCTACAATGCAGCCCTTTGGTTTCTATCTGTGTGCTATATGGTCTTTTCTCTGAAAAACACCACAGTATTTACACTCAACTTTTTTTTTTTTAATGGGAATGCTTTTAATGCTAAATCCCCTTTGAGTGGGTTGTTCAATACCTGTTCTCATCATGAAAAGAATATAATTTTGAGCAGCAGTAATAAGCACAGCTTCACTGAGAGACCTAAATCTCTTCCTGGCCCACGTGAAAGGAGGGAAGTTCTTCCACAATGGTGTCAGTGAGGTGTTGCACAGGAGCAGCTCAGCCTCCCTGTGCTGGTGCCAGGGACCCCTCAGATGGTCCAGGCACAAAGGCAGCTCCTCCAGCACGAGGAGAAACAGGAGCAGGAGCTGCTACACCAGCCTGAGAATCCACCTAAAGCACAACCCCTTCCTTTCCACAGCCTTCGGGACAAACAGAACAGCTTTGAGAAGAAACGCAAACATCTAAAATACAGGAGGTTTGGAATGATTTCCCCCACTCTCCTAACGTGATTTGTGAGCATTCAAAGTGCTTGGGACGTGATACTGTTTTCAAAAGGCAGAAATGAGTAGGTACTTAAAACTACATGAATCTCAAGACTACTTTCTACTGACGCTGCTTACAATGGGCTTAATTATTTATGGGAAGAAATCATCCCATTATATCTGCCGGAATTTTTGAAAAACAAGTCAAGGGAATAAAAATGAAAATCATGTTTGCAAAGCACTGGATTAGCAGCAAGCAATCTGGGTTTTGTCTCCTTGGATGAAGTTGTTAGATAGCTGGATCAAAGTGGTCCTTTGTGAAACAGACACTTTGCTGAGATGTTTGGAGCCTTGGAACATTTTCCAAAGTGATAACCATTTTGGTATCCAGCTTAAGACAAGTTTGAAAGCCTTTTCTGAAAACTGGAATTAATGATAATTCAATTAATTCTTCTCCCACATTATATTTGGTGATTACATTTGAAGTCGTGCTATGTAATTTCAATTATTAAGGTGCTTTTACACCAGAAGCAGATAAGAGTCCTCAGAAATTGTAAAACTTGCACCAGTGGAAAAAAATGCTTGGCTGACAAAAACTGCCTCAAGTTCAGCCTTCCCCAGCACCCCACAGATGTGCTCGTGTGAGACACAGCTTTGTGCCAGCTCTGGACACGCTCCTGAACTTGAACTTCGGGCTCCAAGGAGACCAGGTGGCCATCTGTGCGTGTTGCCCACTCAGGAGATTCATTCCCATGTAAGATCCCACCCACTGCTAATACAAAATTGGAAGTTCCCAAAGCACTAATGCTGTGGCAACAGCTGAAGAAAGAAGTTAAGCTACACATTGTTTTTGCTGGCACCTCCCTGAGAAAATTATTCAATTCAATTCATCGAGTTAAAAAAAAAAAAAAAGTACTGTAGGATTTCATTATTTCATTTTGGGATTTTGATTTTACGAGCTGCTGGCGACTCTCCCTGTGCAAGTGCATCCACCCTGAAATAACAAGCTATTAACCCGACAGTCTGGGCACTCTGAAGGTGGGAAAGTCTCTAATGGTTTGTTGTTGTTTTGGTTTTATTTTGTTTTTTTCTTAATTCGAAAGTAAAGTCTTTCAAAAATTCCTTCAATTTAGCATATAAATTGAATTAATTTTATTAGTCTTTCCAGAATGTAAAGCTGTTGCCTGTTCCAAACACGGTCTATGCCAAGCAGCAGGTCAGGACTTGAGAGAGCGGAGTGAGGAAAGCTCCCGGTTCCTCCACCAGCACAGCCCCGACACGTCTGCAGTTGGCTCCTCACAGCCAGAACAGGCACAGCCACTGCCCCTACACAGCCCCTGCCACCCAGCGCTGGGATTTCCTCAGCAAAGGGCTGATCGCAGCGTGCTCAGCAGCCCCACTCTCCCCACCCCACTGTGTGCAGGAACCAGCAGTGCCATCGGGAGGACTCCGGGGCGCTGCAAGATCCAGGGAAAGCCACTTAGTCGGTAAAGCTCTTCAAGGACAGCTCCTTCCTCCCCATCAGCAGGGCAAGGCAACAGATATAGAAACAGGCTTCCTTAAAAATAGCTGCGTTATGTTGGGCTAAACAAGCAAACATCCATCTGTTTTCACTGCAATGTCTTCCTCAAATCGCCAAGAACTTGATGTTTCTAAGGGACAGAACCTCCTTGGCACAGCTTTTTCTTCCCCCTTGGCCACAGGGACTTGTCAGGGTACAGGTCCCACCCCAGGATGGAGCATTTTTGCTGTCGTAATGGGGTAGCAACAGAGGATTTGATACAAGTTGTAAACAGACTACTGGAAGAATAATTCCTTTATGTGTCATCCCATCCACCCTGATCTCCAGACACAACTGCTACACCTCCTCACAGCAACGCTAGGGAAGATCCTGACTTTTCCAAAGAGATAATTACAGGCTGCTCGCTGACAATTACTTCCAGTCTCAAAGCAAACAAGACAAACAATGGCACAAATCAGTGAGCCATGTCCTATCTTAGGCAACAACTTATTATCAGAATGAATGTATTTAAAGCACAGTATCAACAAAAGGAACGTTTGAACAATACAATGTTTTAAAAATACTAAGAATGTAGTCTGGGGAACTTTTAGAACATCAGCTTGAGGGTAGTACAAAGTACTGGGACCAGTAATACCAAAGGTGTTTTACAGCTGCTTTACTGGTAAAAAAGGGCTCAGCACAAGCCGGAGCCTCCCCAGATCCCCTGCCCTGGCCTCCCGCAGTTTTCTGTCCTTCCCCAAATGCAAATGCTCCTCTCTCCTGAGGTGCCCAAATTGTTGTTTTCAAGCCTTGATGTCTTAACACAATTCCCAGCAGTTCTCCTTAGCCTTTTACATTCTGACTTCTGTTTACTGATGCACTCCTTCTCCAAGTGTAGTAGCACATCAATTAATTATACAGTAGTCTGCCTAATCAGGTTTCCCCAGGGTTTTTAACAGAAACCCTTTGTATTTCTTAATGATTCCACGAGATTGTAACTATTTTTAGGTCTGCAGTAAAAGAAATGAGCCTGCTGACAATACTATCTCCAAAGAAGATGGAACTGCTATTAAAACCGTTGATCCAAGCACACTTGAACTTTGGAGGACTCAGCTTTAGTCTGGATCTCATGATTAACATTTTTGTGTACCACAGGAGCAGTCAGCACACTTACAGAAACACAAATGAAGAGGAAAGACTGGAACTGGAGAATGGATGCGACCTACTTACCATTTTAATATTAAAACAGATACACTTAAATTAATAGCCAAGTCTCCATTGCCTTCAACACAGTCCTATTACCAACTGGTCAATGGCAGGCCAAAAACTTTCTGTCATCAACTTCACAGGTCCTGTCTTGTTCTAAAGGGGACATGTGCTCTACATGCCCGAGATCATTTTATTTTGTTCTAAAGCAGACATCCACAAATTTCATCACAAATTTAAGAAGGAATTCAGGAATAAGAAAAAACAACAAAAAACCACTCACAACAAATTACTGAGAGCACAAATCCATGAAAATAAATCCAGCTTTCACATTACAAAAGCTTAGAAAAGCAGCAAAAAAAACAGGTGGGGGATTTTTCCTGTGGTGGAGCTGGTCACATATTTGGCTAAACTGTATCTTGTATTAAGAGAGGTTATAATTGAAAATATGAAGCAGACAGCTGCCTTACAATAAGAGTTATTCTCATGGGATCATAGAAGAGTTGATGTTGGAAGGCACCTCTGGAGATTGCTTGATGCAGTCCCTGCTCAAGGCAGGGTCAAACAAAGCTGGACTGGAGTTGGACCAAGGGTTGGACTTGATGATCTTGGAGGTCTTTTCCAACCCAATTGATTCTATGAAAGCTCAAGGCTGTGTCCAGTCGATGTCTGAGCGTCTCCAGGAATGGAAACTCCACAACCTCTTTGGGCAACATGACAGAGAACTGACCACAGGCATAATAACCTGTAAGTCAAAAAGCAGACCTTTAGCTTCCATTTCTGCATTTAACACCCCTGCCCATCCTCCCCCAGTGAGAGGCACTGCTGCACACAGCGTCCCACCTGTGCCCCGTGTCTATGCCCTGAGTCAGGGCACAGCCAAACGGCGCTGCCGACACCACGGCCGGGCGCGTTGGCATCGCTGCATTCTGAGGCGCTGCTTTTACTGCTCAGCCTTACCTAGGCCCCAAATCACAACTGAAGATGTGCCAGAGATCATTTCCACATTATGAAAGCAGCTCTTTACAGCATTCCACGGGGACCTGTCTGCAAGGATGAACTGTATCTCTATACGGTTCCTTTTGTCCTGTATTTGTTCTTTGATGTACAAATATGCCACAGACTAAGCGGTGAGCTCTTTGATGTTGAACTTTTATACTTTATTGCAACTAGCACACTTACAAGATGAGCTGCCACTCATTTTCCCTTCTAAACATTCGAATTTCATGAGGCATTTGCTTTATGAGTCAGATTTCTTAGTAACTTGTTTCCAGAATTTCCACAAGAAGTGTGTGCTACTCTTCTGGAAGGATAACTTGATTAAAAACCAAGATCTGATCAGGTTTTTCAAGTATTACAAATTAATACAAGCATTGGCTAATATGTTTAATGCAAAGTATAATTACCTAGTCAAATACGTATTTCCTCACTCTCTTATAGATACTTTGGGATGGTTCCTTGACTCCAGCAGTGCCCAGGAGTAGCTGTGTTGGGGACAGTGTAAAGCCAAGCCATGTGGGCAGGGGCACCTCTCTGGCTCCTCTGCCAGCCTCCAACACTGCACTTCAGGCACTTCCAGAGCCAAAGGAGCCTCTGCAGCAGAGTCTTCCATAATGCAATGTGTATACATAAAATTTCAGGCTGACAATACCAAAGCAGATTAAATTACAAAGTTAGTTACTTCTGCAACAAAACAGTAATCAACACTGGCAGAAATAACATGTTACAAAGTGCAAATTTACCATCAGTAAATGCTTTCAGTGTGAGACAAAAAAGCATTTCCAATCTGAAGCACTTCTGTGAGGGTTTTTAAATCAATCCTAGGAGCTGAAATTCTCTGGAGAGAGATTTTGCCGTTCACAAGGTCTCTGCTTTAGAGTGACCTTTATGTTTGGCTGTTTTTCCCTTCTGTAAGTATAAACACTGCGGTTGAGAGGGAAAACACCAGAAGAAAATTAGAGTATTTTGGATCAGTGACAGCAAAGAGGGAGCTGGAGGTTTCCACAACAACATCAGGACTGCTACTGATGTCCCTCTCCAAGCCAACTGGTTTAAAGGTGTATCATCCGTGTACCAGCCAAAGAAACACACTGCTCTGAGCATTTGAATTTCAAGTTAAAATTTTACAGTGAGAAAACCGCACAGTAGTTTTTAGATGTTTTTATTAAGTGAGAAAAAAAATTATTTAAATTGAAACCAATCTGTTACAGACACTGATTCCTCTTTTTCAAGAACATCCAGCAGCTCAGCAGGGAAAAATGAGTGTTAAGAGCTGGTGAGATGCATGTGAGGGAGGGAGCACTCCAGCTCCAGCCATGCCAGGGGCTGCACTCCACCTTTCTGGCTGGGAATGCCAAGTTAGTCCCAGAAATACCAGGAGGATTTTTAAGAAAGCTGGACAAACAGAGCCAGCTGCAGCAGTACTGGAAACATCACATTTCCAAGGCCTTTTCATATCCAGGTACAAGTTAGAATCTGGGTGAGCACTGAGAACTACCATGTGCAGTAGAATAACCCACCAAGAAAATAATAATAATAATAATAATGGCCAATCTTCACGAATGAAGATTTGGAAAGGGCTCTCCCCACATGGTGTGCCCTCCGAGCCTGTGCAGTGGATGTTTTAGGTGAGGCTCAGCATGCACAGAACTGGCCCCACCGTTTAAGTCCTAAGGTCCATCTGCCACGGCCGAGCAAGCTTGGACAGTGACAGTGAAGTCTCCTTAGGACTGTCACAGCACCCGGTACTAACCGGGGCTGACCCTGCTGAGCATCCGAGACCTGACAGGATGGGATGGCAGGGAGGCTTGAACTGCCGGGGCCGCCCGTACTGAGACTCGAACTTGCGACCTTGGGATTTGGAGACCGGAGTGCTCTCCACTACACCACAGGACCGCCCCACCAAGGAAAAACACAGGGGTGAAATATTGTTACTGAGAGGCTGCACACAGAGCGTCCATCGGAGCATCACGAGGGAGAATTTGGATCCTCCTTGGAAATAACAAGAGGAAAATCCACTCCTCAGCTCAGCGCCCTGTGCTGGCCCCGCTCCAGGCTCCTGTGCCAGCCCCGGGGCACAGCCTGGCCACGCTGCCACAGGTGCTGCCAGGCAGGGCTGCTGCCCCTGCTATCGCCCAGCAGCATCTGGGCATGCAGGAACACCCTGGGCCTGCTGCCCTCAGCCATTTAGGAGGCGCCGATGTATATGAGGGTTCTCGAATTAAACATCTCTGGCTCTTTAATTAACACGTCTGGCTTTTTTATTATCTGTTGATATAAGAATCTATCCAGCAGTTACAAACATCTCTATGTACTCGTATTTTAAGCAAATACTTCTTTGAATTCAACGCAGCCACGGTACAAGAAAAAACTCTACCCAAAGCTTAACACAATACACCTCTGTCAATGTGACAACTGCAGGGAGTGTCCCCTGGACAGAAAACAAGTGAGGGTGAATTCAGCCACTCCAGATGCCCCCACACACTGCCCCTCTCTGCAGGTCACAGAGTGACTCTACAGTAACAGTGCCAAACACACCCCTGGACAGAAAACAAGTGAGGGTGAATTCAGCCACTCCAGATGTCCCCACACGCTGCCCCTCTCTGCAGGGCACAGGGTGGCCCTGCAGCAACAGTGCCAAACACGGCCCATGCACAGAAAACAACTGAATTCAGCCACTCCAGATGCCCCCACACGCTGCCCCGCTCTGCAGGGCACAGTGCAGCAACAGTGCCAAACACGGCCCATGCACAGAAAACAACTGAATTCAGCCACTCCAGATGCCCCCACACGCTGCCCCGCTCTGCAGGGCACAGTGCAGCAACAGTGCCAAACACGGCCCATGAACAGAAAACAACTGAATTCAGCCACTCCAGACACCCCCACACACTGCCCCTCTGCAGGGCACAGGGTGGCTCTGCAGCAACAGTGCCAAACACACCTCCAGCACCCCTGATGGACCACGCCAGGCCCAGCCCTGGACTGTCATTTCACTTACATTTATATCCTCCAAAACTGGTGAGCAATGCAACATCCATCATGCCAACAGTTCCACAGGAAAGCAGGAGGAGGCAGCCCGAAGAGGGGAGAAATGTACAACAAGCAGTTTTGTGCAGTGCACAAGGCAGGTTTATTAATTCCCAAACTGAGCTTCAAGAAATCACAATAAATTTACCAGAAAATGTGTGGTTTTCCACAATAGCCACTCTGACAAATCAAACACAGACAAAGATGAGCTAATTAATTTAGCTCAATTGGAAAATGCACCCATTATGAGTAGCATTACAGTTGATAAAGGAGAGCAGCCACTGCTGTTCCTGTCAAGTAGTAAAGCAATTTATACTGTTCAAATTAAAGACAGAAGGAAAGCATGCCAATACCTATATAGAGAAAGGAATGTTCTGATGACCAGGGATCATTTTTTACTGGCTTTTCACACTCTACCAAGTCTAGAGGCTTCAGGCAAAGAGCACTTGGGGCTTAGAGAGAATTTAACCTTCTTTTGAGGTGAGAATAAGATAAATGACACTTCCAATCGTGTCCCATTAGGCACAGGACCAAGCAGAGGAGGCTGGACAAGAGAGAGCTTCTCTCTTCAGAACTAGGAGTGAGGTAAACACTGGCTCCTGTCAGTTTTAGGCACACCTACCCCATGGCACAGCACGAACTCCTAAGGCCCAGGGCAGTCTCGCAACAGCTGTGAATGAAGTGCCACATGCAACGAGAACTTCATGTCTAATTTGATCATGTAAATTGTACAAGGCCTTAAACAGCAAGTAATGCTTCGATGAAAAGAGAGAATTGCTGAGCCCAACTTTCTGGTGTTTTGGAAAAAGAGGTTGAAATTCATCACCACAAACACATGGCCAAGCACAGCCTTGTCCGCTTGCTCCGATTCACCTATTCTGAAATTACTATTTAAAACTCAGATGATTCTGTCCCAAACACAAGTCAGCTGAGACAAACACAGCTTTCAATTGCGCTTCAGGCCATGCAGCCTTTTGAGATTGCTGAGCTAAAGAGGTTCAAAATACTGGTAGGACTTGGTATACAGAAAACCTCCGTGCCCCACATGCCTCCCCCTTTGCCTCTGGTGCAGGGAAGTCGATGCACCAGCAGAATCAAGTACATCAGCTCTCAGTATCTGCAAGAGCTGGAAGCAGAAGCCATTGCCATATTGCATCCTTCTCCATGTCACGCTGTTAACAAAATAACAGCAACAACAAGAAAGACTTGAGGAGTTCTAGAACACTAAACTAAGAGCACACTGCAGAAGACAGCTTGTGCTGTCATGACAGGACCTCTTCCTTTTTTTAGCTGAGAGTGCAGAAAGCATTCTCAACACAGCAGGTGTGAGCAGAGGTGGCAGGAGGCCCCAGCACGCCCTGCTGGGCAGGGTGCCCGCAATGCCTCTGACCAGAACCACCTAGAGCCAGCCAAAAGCAAGCCTGGCACGCAGGAACATGGCCCATGGTACTCTGTCAACCAGTCAAAACTCCAGCTTGTGGTCCCTTCAGTTTGAAAGAGCACTCTGACAAACTCTTTGTCATAGTCCATCTGTCTACACAGAGATTTAATGTCACTTTTCCACCCTCTCGTTTGAGAATGATCAACTTCTTCTGAAGTACATAAATAAAGAGTCATGCAGTTGGTTTTATGAAGCACCTTGTCCCAGGATTCAATGGCAATAAATAGCAGAGTATTTCAAAGAACACAAACAGTACACAATAATTACATGGCTGATACCCTGTAAGTATGCTGACTATTCTATTTGCATTGTTCAGAAGTGAAGAGGTTAGACTTATTTACATCCAAGCAGCTTTAATTAAGCTTTGAGATAAACGCTCTTAAAATGAAAGCTGGGATGATTATACCTCTCTCCACATTGATTTTAGCCTAGATGGCTACATGTAGCATGACAAAGGGCCCAAAGGCTGGAGCACACAAACAGAGCAGCCACAAGCCATGGGTCCTGCATCACGCTCCAGCACACTGGAAAGAAAACAAAAAATCCAGTGAAATCAGGGCCTTGCTGAAGTCAAACGCTCAAGTGTAGTTGAGATGGACTGCACCTAACTGACAGCACTGAACACCAGGGGGGCAGAGACCACCCCTCACCCCAACAGCGCTGGGGGACCCCCAGACTCCTGTGCCAGGCACTGCTGCACTTGTGAGAGCTTTGAATGCCAGATCCACATTAGACTGCACCCAGAGAGTGCAAGGAGCATTAGCCATGGCAGAGATCTCGGCCACTTGGCCAGTACCAGCTCCAGCATGGTGCTCCCGAGCACAGGACACTCAGGGGACTGCTGGGAGGGCGTGAGAGGTGCCCTGTCACCACTCTGCACTCCATTTGCTCCTGCCAACGTGAAGGCTCCACCTTCCCCAGCATCAGAACGGGATGCAAACGCTAATTTAATTCCATTTTTCCAAACAATGGGAGTCTGTGGTGAGCTGTGCAGGCAGGTGAGCTCCGAGCAGAGCGGTGGCACCTGAGTGACTTCTCCAAGTGTGCCAGCACCCCCTCCTGCAGTAACCCCCACTGTGGAGAGGGGAACAGCACGACACCCCGTGAGTCACCGCAGCCCTGAGTCACTCCCTCGTGTTCTCAACAGAAGGTGCAGGCACTTGGGAGGCAGCCTGAAACTGCACTGAGCTTTGCCAACCGGTGTTTTGCAGAACTTCTTAGCCTAAATGCCTCTAGCAAGAAAAGTGGGGAAAGAAAAAAAAATAGCCACAAAAAAACCTGGGCAAACTGAAGACTTTGTTAACCACAGGCAGGTTAGAGGATGAAGCATAAGAAGAAAGTCCATCTGCCAGATCTCCTAACAAGGCTTTGGGCTTCAACCTTCCAGTCAGTGCAGTATTTTTTCCTCCAGCAAGCAGAGGTCTGCAGTGTACAGAGCCACCTTTTTCATGCAGCTTAGTTATTCTTGGAGGACAGAATCCTCCCCTCCCCTGTTAATGTTTATTGCAAAAAGGAGAAAAAAACCCTGATCTTCAAAAGGAAGAAGACAGTTTCTGCACCATTAGTTATGTGCATATCCCTTAGATATCAGTCCTCAAGGAAAAGACAAATCACAAAAGGAGAAAACTACTGCTTGCTTGATCTCAGAAGTTATCAGCTGTAATTGCAAATTACAGCTCACAGATAAATACAAGAAAGGTGAATGCTTTTTTTTCCTTCATTGCAAGTGAAAAAAGAAACAGGATAACATTCTAAAATGTATCAAGTCTGACTGTAATAACATTCTTGTCGCATGCAGTTATTTTGCACACTACAAAAACTTATCTCATGGGAATGTAAAAGAAAAAAAAGAGAACACGCTGCATCTCAGCTTCCTCCAATAGAGATAGAGAATTGCAAAGTCAGACAACATTGAACGTAACTACTCAGGAGAGACACAAAGATTTGCCAAGTTTTATTTAGTATGTATAGTTTAGAATAAAATATATCAGTTTAGAATTCCGTTGTGTAGTCAGGATGAAATACTAACAACCCTGCCAGTAATTAGCACATGATAGTGATTACTTTTATACCCTAATGTAGGCAGGAGAAGCAAGAAAGAAGATTTAAAACCCCTTTAGGTTAAAATCGAGTGCTACATCATTCTAGAAATAAAACCCCAAACATGTGAGGCTCTCTATAATGGGGAATGAGTAAAGAAATCAGCCCTTTTCACACACCCTGGGGAAGTACCTGATATAAAGAGAACTCAGTCCTTCACCAAGGTCTCCATCCAGACACTACTCCCCAAAGTCATACATGCCAACACAAACACTCAAGTCCCCTCTGCAGAGCCGACCTGCAAAGCTGCAAGGCCATTCCCCTGCACCACCTGAACCCACTGCCACCCACCTCTGGCCCCCATCAGCTCAGGGAATAAAACAGGAGGATATTTCACATCTGTGCAGAGCCCACACCCCAAACACCAGCCATGCTCAGCTGCCCACCTCTATGACCTCACACCTTTAGGGATATATTTTGGTTTTGTTTTCTTCTTTTTTTTAAAAAAAAGATACAAAAGTCCTTGTGTTGTGTCCATAAACCACTTGAGTTTTGCCCCAATCATTCAGAATTATCCTAGAAGAATTATTTTTAAGACTGTATTACCAGCCAGTGGGAACAGGCTCACCATTTTAGCTAGGCAAGAGCTGTACAAAAGTTTCAAGAGTCTGATTTAGTGAGATGTTCAGCACCCACAGTTTCTGCTGACTTAAACAGGACAGATTCTCCTTACTTGAAAGGAGTGTCCCCAGCTGAGACTTGTACAGAGCATGCAACTGCCTTTGATTTTCACAGAGAGAGACATAAAGACAGATTTCCTCTTCTTTTGCTTTTAAATCTCGAGAGTCTTTCAAAGGGCCTGAAAAGTACATTTCAGCAATAAACCTCAACCCAAGCTGATCCTGCAGATGTAATGCAACAAATGTCTCAGGTACAAGTAAGTCATTCAGCTCAGCCATACGAAACTAAAGCAGCAAGAACACAGCCTCTCAGCTAGCAATTCCAAAGGCCAGATTCTGTTAATATTTAGTCAACAGAAGTTGGGTATTTGCTAAATTGGATTTAACTTTCAACAGTGCCACAGTGAAGGTGAATTTAAACACACTTTAATTTGTAAAGCAACTTATTTTTCAAACCTATGGCAAGGTGTTTCTTCCATAGATATTTATTTACTGGTGAAAAACACAAAGTGCTGGCAGGTTGGTGCCAAGATACACGACCAAAAAAACCATGTCAAAAGGTCAGGCTTGCCAGGCTGGGCAGAGCTGCCCCGCACGGGGCAGGACTGCCCAAATCCCTGGCAGTGCAGGCTCAGAGCCTGGCTCTGAGTGACAGAGAGGGGCACTGCAAGGAGGGCATTGCCACCAGCCCAGGCTCTCAGGGAAACATAACAAAATCCAAAAATTATTGCACTAAGGAAAGCAGCACTCTTCCTTAAGCAGGTATTTTTAAATGGCTGAGTTTTCATTGGGAGGCACTGTCAGTAGGAAAATAAATTATATTTCCAGAAATCCAAGCAAAACAATTTTCCTTACAACCAATTAACAACAGATTTTACTCATCTGGTCTATTTTCCAAAAAAACAGCAAGACATTCAACTTTACATTCACACAGCAAAAGGCAGGATTAGCAGCTCAAATGCCCCCTTAAGAGTAGAAAGCTTGAAAAAGCTTAGGAAATTTCCATCTACCTTCCCACAATCTCCAGTTTCCTTCCATATGAAGGATAATAAAAGTACTGCTAGGTTCCTGTTCATACTTTATAAACTCATCAGTAGAATAAAATTTCTGTCCATGCCTGATGATAACACAAGACAAGGATTTCAGCTCTCACCAACACCGGGCCTGATTCACTCACCTCCCTACAAAATAAGTACACAGGAAATGGTAAAAAAACATCCTTTTGAACTGATCTCCCTGTCTTGGGCTAACCCAGCTTTGTACCAGCCTGAGAAGAGAATCCAGGGCTACTGCAGAGCACCAGATTTGCTCATCACTTCCCAGCCCTTGGTACTATTCTGCTTCCCCAGTGAAGGCTCCTGCCTGAGTGAGGTCTGTGCCAATGGCTACAGAGTGGCCAGATTTCTTTGCAAACTTTCCTAGTAAGCATACAAAGTCGCAGTCTCCTTTAAAAGTATCAGCTGCTTAACAGCTCTGTCAGAAACTAAGAATGCAAAGCTTCCTGAATCCTCTGCGGGCTCACGACAGTCGATAAATAATTTCTACAAAGCCATCAACCTAGAAAATACTTAGTCATTACAAACTTGGATGCTTCACCTCTGCCTGTTTTCTTAGAAATAGGTATGAAAAAACCCTCTTTCCTCCCTGCTTGAAACCAGAAAGTTACATTTCTTAACACGCAGCCTGTCTTAAAGATATATGTAGGCTCTTTACTGGGCTGGGCTGTTTCCCAGTGCTCTGGGTGTACTGGAGCAGCTCTGGATGTGCTGAGAGCTGGCCAGAGCCTTTACGCATTCAAACCACTCACCAGAATTAAAGAAACACATTTGCCAGAGCATTATTGTGCAGGAAAAATAAAACAACTCACAATTTATCTTCGGCTGGTACCAATCTGGGCTATCTGAACAGCAAGAGGAAAGGAATTAATACTCTCCTTTTTCACTTTAATAAGAAAATTAAACCCAACGTGAGAATCCCACATTCTCCTGCAGACCATAATTTTTTGCACTTCAGCTTCAGAACTGTAAAATATCAGAAGTGCCAAAAGATGCCCTTACAGGACAGAGAATGAATAAGAGACCCAACTCACCTAAATATTTTACATTTTTCCCTTATACCTTTGAGCTTATAGAAACTGCATTCCCTGTGCTACCAGTCTGCTTCAATATTGGACTGTGGGTCTATTATTTCATGGCAGTCAGAGGCCCTTTTAAGACAAATGACAAGACATTTCCTCCAGCTGAACCCTGTCCAGCAAACTAGAGAAAGGATAAAAAAGCCCAGAAAGTTGTTCAATGCACTAGAAAACTAAGCATTGTGAAAACATGAATTAAATGTACTATAGGAGTAGTTTGTCCAAAGTAGGAAGACCTAAGCACTTCCACAATAAAGCCACTAGGAATTACACTTTAAAACCCAAAAGGGAGGCTCTGCCAAGATTTTACATCAGTGCGGAAATTGGTTTAAATCGAACTCCCAGGATAGTAAAAAATATATTTCAGAGTTGAATTGCCGTAAATCATCTGCCTGTTCTTTTAAAACACACCTTAAGCCTCTGGCCAGAAGCACAAAACACAATTACACTCTCCAAATTTTTTTTGCCTGTGCTTTCCTCCCTTTCTATTTTTTTTTAATTTGTTTATTTGATTTCATGGTTCTAACAGGCTTATGAGGCATACACGGAAAAACTCTTATCAGAATATGTAGAATTCTAAAGGACTTCTGAAATATCCATGTAGTTTGCACTTAAAAAATGCACTTCCTTTTGTTACAGATGCAAGTATTTGAATCAACCCAATTACGTTTTCTTGCCAAATACATTCAGCACGGCTAATGATTAATGAATATAGTGCTTTTCTTTTTATTCACACAGGCTTCTCTCCAAGAAGAAAAGGAAGCCTGGTAATTGAAAATTACTGTCTTTAAATGCTGTGCTGCTACTGGTGTGCACTACCTACTGCTCTTGCAAAGTGGGGAAAAAGGAAACAGTCTCTAGCTGAAGCAGGATTTCAGCATTCCTTTTCCAAGTAATATTTTTAAAGAGACATTTTCCCTAAAAATCCATTTAAATATTTTAAAAGGTACAGATTTTGTATTTTAGTGGGGACATTAAATTCAAATGCCAACATTACACTCTTTAGATAACCATGACAGAATATTGTATCTAAATGAGATTTTTTTTTTAATTAATAAAAAAAATCTAAACCCAATAACCAAAACCAACACCCGCAAAAAACGGTGACTTTAAAAACGCTGCAATGCAAAGTTGTACTGTGGATCTCATTTTACTAGAACACAGGGCAGACTGTAAAACACCCCTAAACTTTTGGTATCTCGTCAAAAACTTCGTTTGACTCTCCTCAGTCTGACATTACCCCCCATTCGGCACTCAAATCGGTAAACTTCAGGTTTAAAAAAAAATAAAAAAATCAGTCACTAAGTAGCTCTCTTCTTTCCTTTTAACGCAAAGCCTCTGCAAAATGAGGAGCCGTCTGTGAAGGCGGCACTTGAGCCGGTCCGCTCCCCGCAGGATGCGGCGCGTTCTTTGCCCTGTTGCCACAGACAGATGCACAGGGCGCGTTTTCTCCGAGGGTCTGAGAGCCCAACCAGCTCCGCTCCGGCCAGGGCGATGCTGCCCAGGCCCCCTCGCAGCAGGACCGGCAGCCGGGCCACAACCCCGCGGCTTGGGGGGGCCGGGGGGACAGAGCTGGGCACGGGCTGAGCAGGGCTAGGCACGGGCAGGGGCTGAGCCGGGCACGGACTGAGCCGGGCCGGGCACGGGCTGGGACTGAGCCGGGCACGGGCTGGGACTGAGCCGGGCCGGGCAAGGACTGGGACTGGGGCTGAGCCGGGCACGGGGCTAGAGCTGGGCACGGGGCTAGAGCTGGGCACGGGGCTGGGGCTGGAGCCAGGCACGGGGCTGGGGCTGGGACTGGAGCCGGGCACGGGGCTGGGACTGGAGCCGGGCACGGGGCTGGGGCTGGGGCTG